>PRKT01001573.1:0-50235 GCA_003671525.1 Saccostrea glomerata | reverse complement strand
GGGGGGGTTAACGGGAGGCACCTGTGTTCGCTGAATTTGGCATTGCATTTCTGACAATTTAAAATTTTATTTGCAATATTCATTATTTTCATTCTGGATATTTACACTATATTTCTAGCAATTTAAGGTTAACAAATAAGATGAAATCATAGTTTTAATAGAATATATTTGGTGAAAGTAACACAAGTGATTTATGAAACGAAAGTCAAGCAATAAAAAGTTAAAGTTAGTATAATAAATAAAATAAATCAAGTCAAGTCATATAAAACAAACAAAGATTGTAACGCACACACACAGACATACACACACAGGTTTTGTTAACTCGGAATAGTCCAGAGTTAAACTATATTTTCTTGATGACTTTATGTCCAGTACATCTAATGTTCACGTCCGGGATAGTCCACGGCGGATTTCTCACATATCCCATTATCATACAAGTCGGACGCTTATTGGGATTGAGGATTGATACTAATTCCTTAGATAAATACTGAGTAACAAACTTTAATTTATAGATAAAAATTTCAGCATATGTCAAAAAAAAGCATTAGAAATAATTCTTTTCATGAAATGAAATTCTGTCACATTTCCAATGAATTTTGTACACTTCACTTTGTGACAATCGTCTAGATGCAGATCTGTAGCTCTCTAGCTGGTCTGAAAAAATAGAGATGGATCACCAGAGAGCTAAATTCCCATCCATATTAAAAAGTATATATTAATTACGGTTAAAAAATTGCTCTTGGTTTTGGATTAATATCTCCAAATTCTTACCTCAAATGCACAAAAACCGTTCACGGTAGCTCAGTCGGTAGAGCGCTCGCTTCGTGATCGGGAGGTCGTGAGTTCGTATCTCGGCCGCGACTGACCTAGTCGTTAAAATAGGTAGCAGCTGTTTCTTCGCCATGCGCTCGGCACTTTGATGTGAAAGTTGCGGGTGTTTCGGATGAGACCTTAAAAACCGAGGACCCGTGTCAGCGGCGGGTGTTGTCACGATAAAGATCCCTCATTGCTCAAAAGCCCTGAGTGCCGAGTAAAGGTCAAAATTAGAAGCCCTTTACCTGCATACGGAGACGTCTCCATATGAGTGAAAAATTCTCGAGAGGGACGTTAAATAATATACAATCAATCAATCAAATGCAAAAAAGATGGATTTCAAAATGTTCCAGAGACCTTTATCAAGAACTAATACTTGACATCAGCAAGAAGCTCGTTGGGCCGAATTATTTTGCAATCCAAAATGGAAGACTAATTAGACGATATTTTCGATATCTCAAATTCAGGCTCAAAAGGAGTCTATTAAGAACGGTTGTAAGGAATGTTTTGCTGTAGAAAAATTGAAGGAATGTGTTAGAGGCACTCGGTAAGTAATATTTTTAGATTCCAGCAGTTGAAAAACACGGATATTGAATAAAGCTTCAGCGCAATTTTTTGTGCCCAATTAATATACAATTTTTAATGGGTGGCACTATAGCTTTCTTGTCTGATGATATAGCTAAATCTCTGGGAATGTGAAAGGCTGGACATTTATACATGTACGATACACGTGGTATTGGCGGCCTTGGAGCATATGCAGAAATACGGAGAATATGAATAATATTTCAGCCCAAAAGACAATTTAAACAATATAAATCACTAGCAGCGCAAAGACAGACTTCCTTTCAAAAATCAGAGGTGGAATCAGGCGAATTTAATCCTTGTATGACACCACCTACCCTGTCATGAGATATTTGTGTATATACCGGTACTCTCATCGAAAGGACTGCAGCCTCAGCGTCTTGAATCCAAAACGTACGTATAATGCATGTTCTTGAATAAAATGTATCAATGTCTTTAGGGAAATCTAATGAAGGCAACTTGATTTATATTCTAATATTTTCTTGTTTTTAGTATTAATAATATTCCTCAGTTTATCATGTTCAAATAGTATGTATTTATTTTTATTAGGGTACATTAAACCCTTTTCATTAGCCAGTCTGTCCATCTGTCATGAGAACTTTAAACTTGATAAAAACTAATGAATGAGTTGAAATAGGAATTGACATGTGATTCTCAAATACTCTGTGATTTTTAACCCTGTGACCTTGAGCTTGACCTACTTAAAAAAATAACATTACTTTAAATTGACAATAATTATTGAAAGCTTTCATTTTATAAACATTTCTTTACTTGTGACAACACCTTTCAAAATTCATTATGATTTTTGACCCTTCGGCCTTGAAGTTTGACCCCCTTTTCAAAAACATTCACAATAGTCATACCTTTTGAATGAGAAGAGATATATAGGTCTTTTATTTTACCAGTGTGTATTACCTGTAAGAACATTTTTCTAAATACACTAATTTTGACAATATGACCTTGAGACTTGAATAACTTTTCACAATTTTAACCTTGATCATAACTTTTGAAGGAGAAGAGATACACACCCTATTACCGGCAACTGTGACAACCGATGCAACTGTGACAACAGACGGCAAAGTTATCAATCAATATGACAGAGACTTAATTGATATCATAATTTTGACTATTTATAACATTCATTTATTTTCGTTTCATGAATTCCCGTTTTGATCTTACCTTAAATTATTTTTCTGTAAAATATAAAGCCATAATTCCTTATTGAAACAAAATAAGAACAAAATAAAGTTTAATTTTAATCGTTATTTTAAAAAAAATGGTCAAACTCAGCTTATAAAATAAAAACTGCTACTCTGCGGTCATATTTTTTGCTGTATATAATTAATTTAGACTCTCTACACCATAACTTTATAATGTGGATGGTCTTTGTTGTTTAACAAGTGTGCTGCAAGCGTTTGATTTTGATGGATCAAGATATTTTGGCTATCGTGAACAACATATGTTCGTTTATTGTGGCAAACACTGACGACAGATAATGGCAATCGGTAACATCTTTATTTTAATCTGGATTTCAACTTTTTAAACGGTTTTTTTTCTTATCAAGTTCACTGACAAAAATGTCAGATATCTCTACATTATATAATTTATTATTTCAGAAGATGATTGTCTAAGAAAGAAATATAATCACTCTGCAAACATTTGCTGAAAGTCTTCAGCATACATTGCTGCAAATTAAACTTGCTACAAATATTGCTGCAAAGGATCCTTTGCTGCAACGAAGCCAAAGAAACCATAACAAACTGTAAAAACCTTTGTGTTTGCCGCAAGTCTGTCACTAATATTGAAAAGCTTACAGCAAACAGTTACCCATGCAAAAGAGGTTTACCGCTGGATTTAACCTGCTACCAATATAAGATTTTTCAAAGAAAGATATGAAGATACTACATGTAGTAACGTTCAGTATTCAAGCTCAAAACTCCATTAAACAATACAAAATGGAGCAGAAAAACGGGAAATTCTAAAGCATCAGAAGTGGGCACGACCCGTCCCATGCATGGAGGAGTGATCATCACCTGCCAACCAACAACCGCTGTTTGATCCATGTCACGATCGAAAAAAAAAATCATTCGACAATTCAATGTGTGCAAATGATGGCCTTATAAATATATGGGGTGAAAGTCAATCAGCATTTGAATCAATGAAAATTTTTTTTGCTGACAGGGACATTCTATAGAAAAAAAAAGAAATGATGACTTAAAAACAAGACTGTTGATATTCTTGTTTAGTCAATTTGTTTGTCAATTATTTACCTAATTTTAGAAATTTTAGAAAATCCCACGTAGACGTAGTGCGTATCGAATCAACAGAGAGTACACCCTCAGGCTGTATGTATGTGATGAAGGTATTTTCCTGCACAAGTAAGGGAAGTTGACGATTGAAAAGTTATAGTCATTACTTTTATAACTAGATGCTGTCATGAGACAGTAATACCCGCACTATGGTGTTTGCCTCTAAATATACAATCATTCATATTGGACTTTCCAAGGAAGAAGTCAAAATAATTCTATAATTATCACCGTACATGTATTCGTCAAATTGAACATAAAATTTTCAGATGACCATATCAACTCTGAGCCTCACATATGTATTTTAAAATACTTAATTCATAACCAGTCTGAAATAACAGAATTTAATTAATGATTGAAGTAAATTACTTAATTAGATTCAAATAAATAATTTTCCCATAATTTGGAACTTTTTAAATTTACTTTCTCAACGACATAAAATATTATTTTAGTACAAAGCGTTTTTGATGAATTTATCAAAATGTGCAAACTGATTTTAGTATTTGGTCGGGAAAAAAACCCATTGAAAATACAACCCGATTAATTTGTCAATGCCTATCTCCCCCCCCTCCCACACACACACACTCTCTCTCTCTCTCACTCTCACATTTTTAAAAAAAAATAGTTTAGTTTATTATGATAGTTTGAAATTTGTTCTTGTACTAAACAGTTTTGTTTTCTACATTCACTTTGGGTTTGCGTCACCCATTATCATATTTATAGATATCACCTCTCGGCACACCTCGGCCAATTCATACTGGCAACGGAATCAGCAAAGGTTTGTCGAATGAGATTATTTAGCACATGTATGCTGACGATGCAGTGTGGTCAGTTAAAATCATTTGTGTTTTAATTGGATTATATGGATTATATTTCATGAATTCGTTGTCACGACCTATGACATTCGGTAAGTACAAGATTTAGTATAGATTGCATAAAAATAAATAAATGCAAATGGTTAGGTTGAAGTTCAAAAAGGGTCAAAGATCATCGCATGCCACAGTCGACAAATTTCACATTGTCAAGTTATCTCCCGTTGCGGACATTCAGTATATACAGGCGCAGATCCAGAATTTTTTTTTTCAGAAAGGGGGGGGGGTGTCACACCTCAGTCAAAAAAATCAGCCCAAGATTTCCTGAGAAGCAAATAAAAAATAATAATAAAAACAATGATGGTGGAGTCCCTGTTTTCTAAGGGGGAGGATGTCCAAAGTCATTTTTATTCTCTACAGTACATAGTCTTATTTAAATAACTGCTAATTCCAGGGGGGGGTGTCTGATCTCCCTAGCCACTGACTCCCTGTACCTGAAATGACAATTGATCTTATGACTCCATAATAGTAGAAAATTTTTTCATTTGACTATATATACATAATTTGTTTCCTATGTTTATGTATGTTTGTCTGTCCACAGAAACTTTAACCTTGCCCATAAGTTTTAAGTGGATTGGGCTATACACATGGCTTCAATATTTCATAGGTAAATTTCTTTTGGCAAAACCTTTTAATGGGTACCAACAATTTTGACCTCTTGATCTCTTGACCTTGGAGTTTGACCCACTTTTACAAGAAAAATACCTTAAACTTGGCCTAAGTTTTGAACAGGTGGTGCTAGGACTTTCATGCTCTAACATGTGTAATCATTGTGAACTTTCAACAGGTATAATTATTTTTGACCTAGACCTTAGAGTTGAACCCAATTTAACTTTAACCTTGGCAATAACTTTTGAACAGGTGAGGAAGTTCTAGGGATTTCTCTCTTTTTTCACATGTGTATTCCTTGTGACAAGACTTTCCCTTTGATACCAACAATTTTGACCCTTTGACCTTGACCTTGGAGTTTGACTTACATTTGAGAAACTTCAACCTTTGCCAAAAGCTGCCATAACAGTTGCTGTCACAACAAACAAACAAATTACTAAAAAAAAACACAGTATACATGTACATATTTTATATTCAACAGATATACATCTGGTCATATCTCTAGTTCTCCCTTGAATGAGACATGGTGATATAAATTTTAAAAAATAATTATGATAAGAGTTGAAAAGGTTGTGCATATTAAAATATACTAAGCTCTGCGGATGAATTAGATATACCAGTTTAGCTTTATTTTGCTACCCAAAGCACCTTGATTAACTATTTATAAGCATACTGTTTTCTGAAATGTACTGATTTCTGTTGTCCATCTGTTTGTCTGCAAACTTTTCACATTAACTTCTTAAGAACCACTGGGCCAATTTCAACCAATTTACATTTAAATATGCAGGGGACTTTTTCCAACATAAATCTTCTTCTCAAGAACAGCAAAGACATTTATTGTCCCCCATTTTCGCTAAAGGTAGGGTACATTAAATTTCATTTGTTTGTCAATCTGCCCATCTGTCACAATAAATTTAACCTTGGTCATCATGGTCGTATATTTTGAATGAGAAGAGACAGGACTTTTATATTAAACATGTGTATTAGTATTAAATGGGACAATACCATTCTAAATACACTATAATGATTTTTATTACCCATGACCTTGAAGTTTGACCTAATTTCATAAACAAATTAATTGCTTTAAATTGATCATTTTGAAAGATAAATGAAAGGGCATTCATATTACCTGTGATAAGACCTTTCCAAATGTATCATGACTTTTTGACTCTGTGACCTTGACCTTGAAGTTTAACTTAGTTTTCATTAATGTTGTATTTCCTTTTCGTTGAGAAGAGATTCGACTTTCACATTTCAAGTGAACATTACCCATAACAAGATGTTTCCCAACATGCTATGATTTTTTACCCCTTGACCTTGATGTTTTAACAAAATTTCAAAAGAGTGAACTCTCCCAAAAGAGGATAAGACCACTGTTTAAAACGAAAAAGGAGTTTAGGGAAGACTGGGCTTTTTCCATAAAAAACGTCATTTTTCGACCCTCATTTGACCCCCCGGGCAAAATCAAAATTCCGAAACCTAACTGCACATCTACATGACCCCACCAACCATCTCCCAAAAGACGATTAGGCTGCTGAGTAAAATTTAAGAGGAGTTCAGGGAAGACGGGGCAGGCTTTTTGCATAAAAAACATCATTTTTCGACCCCCATTTGACCCCCCGGGGCAAAATCAGAATTCCGAAACCTTGCTGCACATCTACATGACCCCACCAACCATCTCCCAAAAGATGATTAGGCTGCTGAGTAAAATGTAAGAGGAGTTCAGGGAAGACGGGGCTTTTTGCATAAAAAACGTCATTTTTCGACACCCATTTGACCCCCTGGGGCAAAATCAAAATTCCAAAACCTTACTGCACATCTACATGACCCCACCAACCATCTCCCAAAAGATGATTAGGCTACTGAGTAAAATGTAAGAGGAGTTCAGGGAAGACGGAGCTTTTTGCTTAAAAAACGTCATTTTTCGACCCCCATTTGACCCCCTGGGGCAAAATCAAAATTCCGAAAGCTTACTGCACATCTACATGACCCCACCAACCATCTCCCAAAAGCTGGTAAGGCTACTGAGTAAAATGTAAAAGGAGTTCAGGGAAGACGGGGCTTTTTGGACAAAAAACGTCATTTTTCGACCCCCATTTGACCCCCCGGGGCAAAATCGAAATTCCAAAACCTTACTGCACATCTACATGACCCCACAAACCATCTCCCAAAAGATGATCAAGCTACTGTGTAAAATGTAGGAGGAGTTCAGGGAAGAAAAGTGTGACAGACGGACGGACGGACGGACGGACATGAGTAACAACAATATACCCGAACTTTCTTTAGAAAGTGCGGGTATAATAAAATTAAAACAAAACCACATCTTATCAGCCAAGCGTTGTGTGCGACATTGTATATACATGTACATGTACCTAATTAAGCGCTTTTGTAATCATTTAAAATGATATGTATACTGTATATTCCTACCAAAATACCAAGATATCTACAACTTCAATTCAAATATTTCAAAATGGCGAATTCTTTGTTGACCTAGGTACAGTCTACATTTCGTTGGCTGGTTTGACTTGTTTCTTCCTGCAAACCCTCGGTTTGTCAAATTTAGTGTTTCCAACGAACATGTTGCTGCTGTATATAGAGGCATGTATGTTTCTTGCAATGTTCCAGCAAACATTTTGATTTCTTGCAAGATAATATAGCAATAGTTGTAATGTCGGCTGCAACATCGCAGCTAGCGACAATAATGTGCAATAAAACTCTTCCTGTGTACAATTTTGTTGCTGAAGTCTGCAACAAACATAACAGCTTCATGAGGAATGCCCAAATCAGCAACTATGAAAACCCAAGTTTATAACTACATAAAATTTGTACATAAAAAAATGATTATACGTATGTATTATATTATTTTTAAATACTTTACTTTTAAGTAATTTACTGTTGTCCTTGATATTTAACAGTTCCAATTATCCGTTTTGTGTTCCTTATCGTTGGAAAACAAAAGAAGATGGGGGAACAAGGCGGGCATACTGCCTATAGCGACAAATATTAAGAAATCATACTCAGTATGTGAATTGAGTATTTGGATCAACTTCTTATTATTGAATTTTATGAAATTATTAAAAGAATACCTTTTCTGAGAAAAAAAATATCTTGTAAAAAATTTTTCTTTTATAAAAATACTACATGGTTTTAGTGAGACTCGAACCCTAGCAATAAAAGTCCGAGAAATCATACTGCTTTGAGATTAAGAATAACACCTTACCCACTATGCTACATGGTTCATGATGATTTTTGGCATTTAAATCATGTTTGTGATACACCGGTTACCCTTGACTAATGGACTTAAAGTATTTCTCTGAAAGATGCGAATGTTTTGTCATAAAAGTGTACTTTTAAGGTATAGTGGGTCTTCGCTCCATGTTTTTTAGGATCATCTTTTTAAAAAAAATGGAACGAAGACCCACTCATATTTAAAAAAAATTGTTTAAATATGAGAAAATGATCCTTTTCGTGTGCATGCTTTTTTATAGGCAAATATTTTCAGTCTGTGTGAGATTTTTGTAAATTGTAGAGATTTACAATAAACTTCATTATTAGATAAAATATCAAATAAAACTCTGATATAATTGAGATTTGAATTTACACTTCTTATCTGTCGCACTATAGGCATTTCGCCCGCCTTAACCCCCCCCCCCCCCCCCCCCCCACCCATCTTCTTTACGAACATTAATCCGTCTTATTGAAACATTTTCATGTACTTATCGAATAATAGTTAGATTCAGTAGCTGTCGGCAACCACAGGTACTTGTGGACAGGAATAACCCCCCGTCCGATATGAATCCCCTGGGCTTTTTCCACAAATGATATTTATTACACTTATTCATCATGTGTATAATAGGAAAATTGAAAAATGATATCTTTACGATGTTTTTTTTTATCTCGTGGGGGAGGGGGTGCGTGTCCATAAATTCCTGTGTTAACAAGTATCATACATATGACCAATATTAACAGTCAAAATATGTCTGGCGAAATTTGAAGCTTACTAGTATCAGGATACAGCTAAATTCATGCTTTATCCAACTTTGTATCCACTGTTTCCGATTGCCGTATTTCGTTTTAAATCTGTTGTCATTGTTTGCCTCGTCTGTTGTACACGATAGCCAAAATGATTTCACCAAACAAAATTAAACGCTTGCGGCGCTTTTATTAAACAACTTAAATTATCCATATCTTGAAGTAATGTCGTAAAGAGTCTAGATTTATTATATATAACAAGAAATATGACCGTAGAATAGCAGTTTTTATTATATTAGCTCAATTTGACCAGTTTTTCCTAAACAACGATTGAAATTTAGGTTTATTTTGTTCTTTTTTTGTTTCAATAAGGAATTATGGTTTTATATTTAACAGAAAAATAATTTAAGGTAAGATCAAAACGGGAATCCATGAAACGAAAATAAATGAATGTTATAAATAGTCAAAATTATGATATCAATTAAGTCTCTGTCATATTGATTGATAACTTTGCCGTCTGTTGTCACACTTGCATCGGTTGTCACAGTTGCCGGTAATAGGGTGTGAGATAGGTTTTCATATTACACAAAAATCACATGTACGTTACCTGTGATTAAATCATGTCAAATACAAGTACATAATGAACTTTGACCTTGAAGTTTAACCAGCTTTTCAAAAATTTAAACACTGCTTAAAATTGATCATCCTTTACTATCCTTTTTTTAATAGTTACCCTTAAAAGATCGTTTTAACATCAGAACGTGGCATGACCTTGACTCAAAGTTCTTTCTCCCTGTCCGCAGCTCCGACAGAAGACCTACTCGTTGCTTTGCAACGAGCTCGGCTCTAGCTTCATTTAAACAATTTGTATGTCTATTTAATCAATGTATTTTAGGTGATAATAGACAATGAGAAAAGTAACAGATATATCTATTTTAGTTTCCTTGGTCATGAGAACGATGCTGGATCATACCAGCAGATTGGACCTATTGGTCCAAGACAACAACTAGATTTCCCTGGCAAGTGTTGTATTCTAGCTGATGGAATTTATCAAAACGAGCATCCGTCGGTAACTCCATGTAAATCTGTTGACATTATTCGGAGACCACCTAATGAACAGCGCAGGCTGTATTTATGAATATATTTATATCTTATAATGTTATGTAGCTAATATTTACTTGTACATGTATGACTTTGATCCTTGTATTGTGGAAAGGACTTATATAGGCAGTGCCTGCTGTCCAATCCTATTATGTTAATTCATAATAAAATATTGTTTAAATTAAAACAGCGCAGGCGTCGAAAGTTTAATTTGCTACACAGAAAGAGGCGTGTGTTTGTAGCGCAGGTCATCAAGGAATTGAAAACGCATCAAGTAATAGGTTCCCTATTCAGACCCCCAAGATGGCAACTAGCCCCAATTGTTGAACAGTGCGTGGGATTGTTAAAACGGCACACTGATTGCAAAGCTTTGCTGCAGCTTTTTTCTCTCTTGACATTAAATGATCAAATCAGGAGGACTTCTGCTTTACATTTATCATATTTCCATTTCTATTTTTTTTTCTCTGTGATAACCATTTGAAAGTTACCGTAGTTAATTTCTTGACAATTCTACCAGTTTTTCCTATGTGTCTGGTGTCAGTGGGCGAGGACTGTTGAAATCCGCAAGGGAGTCCTTGTGTAATTAGATCTATCTCTACATTTTAAAGTCTAATCTATAATTTTATTTCATAAAGAAACAAAAATATAATTCGCCCGTTATGCAAATTATCCCATGTTTCCCACTATTGTTGATACCCTGGTATACTCTCCTAACTAGACAGTGATTCCTTAAATATACACCCCTTTGAATGAATAAAGTACACACCATGACCTTAAACTATAAACACGCCCTTTCTCTCATTCCCTCATCCCCGCCAAGAGAGAGAGATGAATAGAGAGAGTATATTAATTCAAAAATAGACTTGTATACATGTATATAAAGAATTGGCATTGTTTTCAAAATTTCAGAAAAGTGACCATTTAGAATTAAAACTGTTTTGGAGAAGATACTCTTCTCTTTATTTGGCGCTTGTATATGGGGTGTAAAATGGGGGGGGGGGGTCAAAAAAAAGAATGCTAGTTTTCATCTTATTTTTCTATATTTGTAGTTTTCCTGCATTTAATTTAGTGCTTAACAAGTTAAAATGGGCTATAGATGCACATATTCATTTTTGAAAGAAGACAATTCGGTAGACTAAATAGCAAAAGAAACAATAGGAAGTCCAATATTTTAAAATTGAATTTGTTTAATCTCAATCTAATTTTACGTTTGATGCAATCAGTAGCTCAATCAGTAACTCAGATAATTTAAACTACCCTTTTTGGAACCCCTTCGCTCGTTTAAACGGCCATTGAAATGTATTGTAGTGTAACGGTAGCGACTACGCATTGGCGGATCCAGAGGGGGGTTCCGGGGGTTGGAACCCCCCCTTTATTTTTTGCCAAGTGGAGAGAGAGAGAGGGGGGGGGGCGGATGAAACGTTTTCCAAAATAAATATTTGTCTAACGCATGTATAACTAGATAGCTTTTCACACATTTAGTAAGTTTCTTCCATTCATCTTCGAGACTATTCTTTTTTTATGAGAGAATGGTAGAAAATATTCTACTTATTTTTATATATCTTATATATAATATGCATCATGCGACGTATAATTTGATATTAGATTCCCGAGATCTTTGACTTTGTTGGGTAACTATATATATGTGACGTTTTTGATCATATCTTTTGAAGGAACTAACATGAAACTCTTTGTTTTTAAACCAAACCCGCACCCACCCCCACAAAGTTTTTCTTCAAAAAGAAAATTCTTTGTACTCCTCGGAAATGCTACAAATCCATTCAATTTACGGCTTCAGTAGTTTTTGAAATGTGTTTCTTTGCCTTCAAAGAAAAAAGGGACGTAAACTAAAGACATTATTTAGATGTGTCCATAAGTGTTAATCTTTGCGTGGGAGTGTGTAAGGGGGGGGCACAACCCTGGAACCCCCTCTTTCAAAAATTGCTGGATCCGCCCCTGCTACGTCTTCTTTCATAAATTAACCGTCTAGTACATATTTACAAAGTTTTTCATATGAACAATCCAAAAAGAACATAAAATTCACTTTTTATTAAAATAAATCATGAGCGTAGTATCTTAAATCACCTCTAACTTTTTAACTGCAGATATCAATTGTGTGTGTTGTAAATTGTAAATGTTATTATTGAAAGAAAGCCAAAAAATATCTTTGGACCCGGATTTATATATATTCTAGGGGTTGGGGAGGGGGGGGGCATAGGTCCTACGATGGCATGCTAATATAGAACTTGCTCTCTTATATTTTATATTATGTCAAAAACACAAATCACTAAACTTCCACTTTTGCGCCGACTGCCTCCCCCTGAAAGTTGGGGATATAAATGTCGGTCTGCCCTTTCGTCTTATAAAAATCTGTCCGTCTGTTACACTTTTGTTTCAAGCAAATCTGGAGAAGGCTTTGATTATTTACATTGATATTAAAACAATAGCTTTGGGTCAGGGATGTTAAGGGTAGGGATGGGGGTCCTGTCCACTAGCACCCATAAGAATTATATGAAGGTTTTTAAGATACGTGTTTGCAAGAAGAATCAACTGACAAATTACGAACGGGCATCCTCCTGGATTTATAATATGACTATAATACCTGTGTATTAAAGCCATATTAATTTCATTTTTCGCAGCATATAGTATTTTGAACAAAAATTTTTAAGGTTTTCTCAATTTAGTTTTAGACCATAAATCCGTATTGTCCCGACCGCCCTTCGTAAAGTAACAACCCCCCCCTTCGACCCCTACTAGATCCGCAAATATCATCATTTTTTATTTCATTGAACAGGATGACATTTTTTAAAATTGTCCTTTCATTTCCCTTCTCGAACCCATTTGCTTGTTTAAATGTCAATTGAAAAGTATTGTAGCGTAACGGTACCGACTACGACAGGACGTGGCTTTGAGGTATCTTGTGAGGATTTTATCTATAGAAATCCTAATAACATTGAAGAATTCAATAATGCAACCGTGTCTACAATAGACTACAATGACTGATCCCGTTTTTGGTTACGTTCGATCGTAAGATGTCGGTGTTTCTCTATTAACACCGTAATCGTGTAATCGTGACTGCTCTAGAAAGCTCTTCATCCATATTAAACATATATATTACTTGTATCATAAGCTACTTCTCAATTGCAGATGTTTACAAATAGTAAGGTTGCTGCATTTATCGGATTCAATTCTCATGGATGATTTATTAAAAAAAAAACAACTGTAAGTAAATTTGTTTGAGTGTAATCAATGTAAAATAGATATGATTTGGTACCCGTTTTATTTAAAGGAACTTAAAGAATTGAAAGTTAATTTTTTTATGAAAAAATTATAGTACGATTGACATATTGTGAAATAATAAATTTTCTTGGGTGTTTAATTTTCGTTGCTTTCGAGGTATGAGCAGACCCACGATTTCATGTTCACCACGAAATGTAAAATATTACATACACAACTGCTTAACAATTCTTTATCCACGAATTCTAATTTACATGAACCAAGAGTTTTTATTCAAACCACGAAAATTAGATCCAACGAAAATATGTGATTTTACAGTATAGAAAGAACCTTTTCGATATTATAAAAACTATTGTTGGAAAAAACAATGTAAAGAGTATTTTGCATATACTTCGCCGACCACTGCACTGTGACCTGTCAACACTGTAGGATCGATCCCGATGTTCATTCTGTAGTACGTATACATATTTATGATGTAGAGTATTACACTGGTATATTTTCTATTTTGCGATTTTTAAAGAAATCAGTAATTTGCATTTTGAAAAAGAACAGGAAGGTAGTGAAAAGTCGTATAACTGAACAAAGATTCTAAAATTTCCCCAGATCTTAGTAAGTTTAAATAGTGCCATCATGTTACTGGGGGTAAGGAGTGGGGATAGGTTGGTGCCATAGTACGAGTCACATGTCACATGTATCACGGAGATATAGTGGGAAAAAGTCAAGAATATCTTTCACTTTCAAACAAAAGGGCAATGATTTTCAAATATTAACATAATCAGATCCTGTATTTGCAAAACCTTGTTTTAATCCCGGTAGTTGCTAAGAAGCAAAACAAATCATAGAAAGATTTTCAAAAGAAATTGTAAAGAACAGAATTATCTTGAGTTTTTATAAGAATATAGAAGCAGGAATCTTAAATCAATATTGGCAAAATGAGTTGGTTGGTTAGTTGTTCGAGAGATTTTGAAACGAGTGTTAATTTTCAACTTGTTATGAATGGTATTTGTAATTTGATTGGATTTTACTTATTTCCGCTTGTCTGATTTTGACCAAAAGATGATAATATTTAATATTCAGGGTTTTTTTTTTTAAAGATTCCTGGAACAATTTTTTTCAATAATGATTTATTTGAATTTAAGATAGATTGATTGATTGTATATATCTTTGCAATAATTTTTTGCTAAAATCAGTGCTGATTTTATTTTTATGATATATTTGAGATATAAATGTGTTAGCAAAACAGATGTAAATTGTGGGTGGCTCAAAAATCCAAAGACGCCTATATTGATTGATTGATTGTATATCGTTTAACGTCCCTCTCGAAAATTTTTCACTCATATGGAAACGCCACCATTTGCCGGCGGATAGCTGCAAATTTTGTCCTATACTCGGCACTTAGGGCAATTGAGCAGGGAGGGGTCTTTTTCGTGCCAGCACCTGCTGCGACACAAAACCTCGGTTTATACGGTCTCATCCGAAAGACCGGTCTCCACGCCCCACAGTGGGATTCGAACGCGCGACGTAAGGATTAACTCCTTACTTCGCGACTCTAGAGCAGACGCTCTAACCACTGCGCCACGCGGGCGATAATTTTAGATAGAAGGAATAATTTCTTAATTTCTTTATAAATTATTTTCAGAACTCTTTTCATATAAATTTACACATAAAGCAAAAGAAATATTCCGACTGAAGCACAATGAACAAAAAGTCAAAAATATATACTGATAATACGCAAATAATTATATTTGCTGTACAAGTATATCTAAGAATAAAATTCTTATACTTTTTAGATTATAGACAGATTTGAAAAAAGAATCAAAGAGAAGCAAAAAAATTGCTATGTATGCTTTACTTCAAAATTCGAGAAAAAAATACTTTGTAAAGATAAAATTTTTGATATGGCACCTCGAAAGTGATTATGTAATGTGCAAAAGACCGATTAAGTTATTTATGATGTACGGAGTCTTCATTGTAGATTATTTACTTCTTAGTTATACAATTTCACACTGTAATAAAAGCAACATTCGATGCGAATAAAGGAAAATTTGAAAGGATGCTTGCACGAAAAAATAAGGCAAACTTTTCAAGAACAATATTATTTTGGGCACTGTATTTGGATATTAAAGAATCATATATCTTAAATCACAATCCTTATTCTTTATCACACTATTTATATTTAATCTAAAGCAGACTTCCTCTGCAACTTTGTTAATGCATGTTCCTTAAAAAACTTTTTGTGACAAAAGTGACATGACGTTTCTCAGCAATAAATTAGAACGGGACTGTTTAGGGGTTAGTCCCGTACATATGTCTGAGAAGGATAAAAGAATAACAAGAAATTCAGTGTTTAAAGAATTCTTATGTATTCTGTTGCAAATAACAATCAAGTAAAACAAATATGAAACAATATCATATGAAATCCAAGTTCGACTTCTAATGATCTATATAAGAGTCCCTGATTACCATATTTAGTGAAAACTGTGATCTGCATATTCATATATTAATACGGACACTTAAGGTCCCCCTTAAATTGTGCATCGTTAGGGAGTCCAGAAATCGGGGTTCCCTTATAGCGTACATTATTAGATAGACAAAACATTACATTAATTTGTTTAAAATTTACAGCATTAAGACTATGATGTTCAAATTTAAGTTTACATAGCGTCTCCGTATTAACATGCACAAATTTATGTGACCAGAAGTCCTCTCATAACGTAAACTTTTAGGGAGACAATAGATCAAAATAATATTTGGTATATATTATTGATATACCTTTAATTTGGTCTCTCTGAAAAAGTTGAAGTATAGAGGACATCAGTCTCTGTATTCACCTACACAACCTATGTGACCTCAGTTATCCCAAATGATGTTTAATATATGGACACCAATGAATTCAGTATTCAGACAACATCATGAAACCAAGTCTTGGTTTCTGTTATGATAAACAAAATAAGGTGACCTGGATTCGTATGCATGAAAATTTTGGAGAATTTTCTTAAGTATATGCTTAAATTTATTAGGTGTATTCTTAACTCAGTAACATGCTTAATTTATGTTGCATAAGTTTTTTAAGCAACGAGTAAAGCAACTCTTACCTAAGCATATCGCAATATGCTTAAGTATGAGGGTTGATTTAAAAGTTCGTGGAATTTCTTTCTAAAATTTTATCGTGATTTGATGAAGGCAAGCAACAGGTATATTTATAATATGGAATCATAATATTTCAAAATTACACTATTTTCCTATTACCAGTAAAGTCACCACTTTCCTATTACCAATAACGTAAGACGAGCTTTCTGGAAATGGATAATTGTGAAACCCGAGGGAGACTTCGACGGTACGTCAAGTTAGAAATGTCACGTCACTTTATGGAAGCATCTCACCCTTATGACCAATTGAAATACATATTTATACAAAACGCTGCCTTTCCCAATTTCATTTCATAAGAAAAACCTGGATATCCTCTCGCACCAGCTAAGATTCATTTTTCACTCATATTTCAAAACACTTCCCATCTTTCCAATTGATGTCCTTATTAAAAACATTAAGAACATTTGTAAACTTCGTTTTTTCAGCCTTATATTTCATGTAAAATTGCAATTCCATGCAACGTGATCTGTTCTATTCAAACCATACTGCTGTCTTTTGTTGATTGATAACATGACGTTTATCTGAAGCCATATTGAAGGTACGGTGATATAAAGTTATATCTCTCTAATGGAGTTTTATGAAGAGACTTACTTTTACCATTGACGACTGACTTTTACAATTTAAACATAGACAAACTCCAATCACTAAAATGTAAAAGTCAGCTATCAAATGTAAAAGTAAGTCTCTTCATAAAACTCCATTACCAGTATGGCATCAGAAACTTTCAGATATTTGTTGGGTCACCTATATACTTATCACGTTAATCTAAGTTTCTCCCATCAAACTGATTTCTACATTCTGCAGCCCTTCCTGGATACACTGTCTATATAACACATGGTTGTTTGTAACTCTTCTCACCTGCACAAGGGGTTTATACCTTTCAGTTGATTCGATATGCTCTACGTGTAAATAAGATTCTAAAACGAGATAATTAATTGAGAAACAATTAGTTGAAACAAAAATATCAACAGTGTCGATTAAAATAATAATTCTGTAAGTTATTTTGTCATAACAATGACCTTATCAGCAAATACAACCTATAATTAGGTTCCTCATACTTATTGTTAGGCAATTAATTATATAGTGAATTATCGACATGTTTGCCTATTATTCAATACAGCGTGTATGACTGGTGGCACAAGTTGCTTAGTCATCCATATCAATTGATCCCATATCTGATGTTTCAAATGTCCTTGTTTATTCTGCTCCTGATTTTTAGGTCACCTAAGTAGACTCGGGTGACCTATTGCTATTCGTACGTCGTTCGTAAACTTTTGAACATTTTTAACTTCTTCTCTGGAACTACTGAACCAATTTCAACCAAATTTGGTATACAGCATCTTTGGGTGAAGAGAAATAAAAATTGTGAATTCCATGGTCCCTGCATCCCGGGGCCTGAGGGGTGGGGCAAAAACCACTAAAATTAATGCAATCTTTAAAAATCGTCTTCTTTACCCCTGGACAACAAGCAGTCAAACTGTTGACATGATTGTAATCAGCATTAAGTCCTCTGCCAAAATTGTGAAATTCATGGCCCCTGTGTCAGGGGTTATGGTGTTAGGGCGCGGCTATATGATCATATAGTAAAAGTGCATTATTTCTTTGAAAATCTTCTTTTTCTCTGCTCCTGGGTATTAAATTAATAAACTAGGAACATAGTTATAATAACCGAGAGTGCTTCTTCAAAAATTATGAATTTCATGGCCCCTGGGTCAGGGGTTTTGGTGTTAGGGCGCGGCTAAATAAATCATGTAGTAAAAGCGCATTATTTCTTTGAAAATCTTCTTCTCTGCTCCTGGGTATTAATATAAATAAACTAGCTAAGACCATAGTTATGATGTCCAAGAGTGCCTCTTCAATAATTGTAAATTTCATGGCCCCAGGGTCAGGGGTTCTAGTGTTAAGGCGGGGCTATATAGATCATTAAGTAAAAGTGCATTATTTCTTTAAAAATCTTTTTCTCTGCTCCTGGGTATTAAATAAACTAACTAAGAACATAGTTATGATCACCAAGAGTGCTTCTTTAAAAATTGTGAATTTCATGGCCCCAGGGTCAGGGGTTCTGGTGTTAGGGCAGGGCTCTATTGATTGTATAGTGAAAATGCATTGTTTCTTCAAAAATCTTCTTCTCTGCTCTTAGGCTGGGTCAACGTCGAAAACCACGGCCAAAATGTACGATCCTCTCCCATTCTGGCCGTGGTTGAACGAGGAGAGAATTCTTCGTAGCTCATTAAAATATTGTCCAATGCGAGTAAAGCATAGTCGGATGATGAACTTTATCGTGGCCTTTCAATATCCAATCGCAGTAAAGGAAATTTTTCTTGTATACTATTGACGTCAATTGTTGCGACGGAAACAAGCCTTACCACTGACTGAATATGACGTCACAATAGGGAGGCGTAAATATTCAGGATTACGAAACTTTTTGTGATCAAGCAGCCACGGGTAGGAGAGAGCTATATATGTGGACTCCGGACCGTGGCTTGAGACGATGCTCCTGGGTATTAAACCAATGAACTATGTACATGAACATAGTTATAATGAAGAAGGATGTCTCTTCCAAAACTATGAATTTCATGGCCCCTGGGTGTTAGGGTGGGGCTCTAATGATTATATATAGTGAAAATGCATGAATTCTTTGGAAATCGTTTCCATTGCTCCTAGGTATTATGCAAATGATCTTAGTACATATATTTATGATAAAGAAAGGTGCATCTAGCAAAATGATTAATTTCATGTTTCCTGGGTCAGGGGTATCGGGAGGGGGAGGGGTTAACAGTACATACTGTAAATCAACTTTTATTTGCGTGCGAGAAATTTTCACGAGGTTCGCGAGAGCTCCGTCAGCGCGAATATTTGTCGCCGTGAACCAGTCCTTAAAGTTTATATGCCTAAAAACACCTGATCCAAAATAGGCTTGATCTCGAAAATTGATCGTCGCGAACTTGTTTATCCCAGATAAATCGCGAAATAAAGTCGTCGCGAATTAAAATTGGTTTAAAGTAGTTTGAATATAAATAAATGCTTTAAAATCTGCTTTGTGGTATGAATCAACCATTTATTATGAAATAAATTTATTTATCAAATTTCCAAAATTTTGAAATATGTGGCCCCAGGGTCAGTGGTTCCTGTGGGACGGGGTGCACCACTGGTTGTAAAGTGAAAATTAATTTTCTCTTTCTTACTCTGGTCTAACTCTGGGTATTAAGTAACTAGAGTAAGCATTCTAAGTTTATAATTATGATAAGCAATGCCTCTTTCAAAACTGTGAATTTCAAGGCATCTGGCTTAAAACATGAACCAAATTCAACATTTGAAAAGTTGTTTCATGATACTCAGGTAACCTATAAGGCCCATGGGCCTCTTGTTCTTGCTTGAAGTTATCTTCTTTCATATCAAAATTTTAACAGTAATACATTTATTACAAACATAGATGATTGCCTGGCAGGTCAATACATTTTCCCATGAGGTACTTTTGATAATAAAAAGGTGATGTTTGCTACATTTTAAGAATTACAAGATGAAGTTAAATCAGATTTATGTCTATGATTGAAGTCGATAAAAACAATGAGGTATTTTAGAATTCTTAAATATGTCCGTGGGTTCAAATACATTATAAAGAACAGAATTTTAAATTTTTACCTTTTGTTATTCCCATATTCATGTAGAGTTAATACATGTATGTGACACATGGTGAATCCCATTATAATTAAAGAAACATTTTGAAATTACATTTTTAATCAGATTCTCCTGCACATATATGCTTTCCTGTTTATTATCAAATATTTTCTGAATACATTATTGCACTGTAGAGTATATACACGGAAATAAATACAGAAACCAATTTACTTCCAAATTATTTATTTAGAATATTTAGAACTCTCAGCATTGAAAGAAACCAGTACTATCCCTGTTCAGACATTACATTGCCTTTTGAATGATAAGTGTGTGTGGGGGATATTATTAAACAGCTGAACATTGGCACACCCTGATCATGCTTTAATGTATAATTATTCTGCTATCGAATAATTCAGATCTGCTGCACCCTCATACTCTTGTCCAGATACGTATTACAAGCACAAATGCCTATTTTTTGTATACCCATAACATACCTATGTTTGACCCTATAAAAGTCTTAAATATAATGACATGGAATTTCCATATATCCACCATTTCCAGAAATTAATTTTTTTAATATGCCTATACCAAGAAGCAAGCTTCTAGCTACTACTGCATGTATCCATAACTGTTCCAAGAAAGCCTGTATCCATATCTGAGCTATTTAATTACTGTAAACCAACTTTTATTCGCATGCGAGAAATTTTCGCGAAGTTCGCGAGAGCCTCGTCATCGCGAATATTTCTCGCCGCGAACTGGCCCTTAGAGTGTTATGTGTCTATAAATAACAGATCCAAAAAGGCTTGGTCGCGAAAATTAATCGTCGCGAACTAGTTTATCCCTGATGAATCGCGAAATAAAGTCGTCGCGAATAAAAGTTGGTTTACAGTAATCTGTATTTTAAACTATACTTTTCCATTGCAGATGTTTACAAGGAGTAATGTTGCAACAATTTTAGGATCCGCATCGATGATTTATTGCAAATGTAAGTACATTTTTATGAGCGTATGATTAATATAAAATAAAGGTAATTATGTAGTTTAAGGTATACCTTTACTCAGATGACTAAAATGTCCACTGATAAGAACAAAAAAAACACCTAATGCACAATTTACACTTCTAATTGTTGTGTTAAATTTCAATTTCAAATTACTAGGTCAATGATATACTTTTCATGCTAATGACACTTGAGAAATCTGCGGGACATACCTCAATTTTTTACACTATGACCATTTTTTCTATACTCACAAAATATTGCAAGCAGCAAAACTCTTTAAATAAAGAAATGTCATAGAAATTGATTAGCATTGCTTCATATATAGAAACGAGCAGAGTTTTGGCCATAAACTTGGTAATTATTACAGTCCGAATTTCCTCTGTGATATTTATATTGTTTCCCATTTTTAATAGGATATTACAAAAATCTGACTGGTAAGAACTCTTAATTATTTATAGCCTCATGTTCATTTTGTTGCCTTAATTTTCAGGTTATTAACGTTATATGGGGTCAATGATCAAATTATTTAGATATGATGCATACATTTTTATGAGCGCATGATTAATATAAAATAAAGTTAATTATGTAGTTTAAGGAATACCTTTACTTAGATGACTATGAATTCCACTGATAAGAACGAAAATTGTGGTGTTAAATTTTTAAGCTAAAACACATACACTATTTTCAAAATGATTATTTCAAATACATGTAACATTAACATTGTTATTAATATTGCAAGATTTTGAAAAAATGAAAAGTTTAAAATTTCGTTTGAATTTCCTCTGCTTTCTCATACATTGACATTTGTTCCCCTATATTTTCTTCAGATAGTAAAATTTTAATTCTTTTAAATTGATATTGAGTTAAAACTTAGTTATTTTATCGATTTAGAGCAATCTTTGATTCAAAATATAACACTTTTTAAAATCTCCTTTCTGTTTTCTGAAACCTGAGTAAACGTCATCAACAAACCGTCACTTTTAAAAGGAATCGGACAATAATCTAAAGTTGATTTCTTTGGTAGAAAAAAAAATTATAAAGAATCTCATGCCTTTCCTGTAGAAAGAGCGTTTCAGATATAATTCAATTTTTTCAGCTTTTTCTCCGAAAAATTATGAAACAAAAGTATCGGGGCTATTTGAAATTCGTTATTGAGCCTTCACAAAACATTTTTTCCATATTTACGAAACATGGGAAAGCGGAAGGGGATAGCAATAAAGACTGAAAATAATATAAGGAAAAGTCAGTATGCAAGCCCAATTTACAGTGAAGGCTGTTCATAATCAGTTATGATTGTTATGTGTAGCTTTAGCAAATCTGCACTCCCAATAAAATATAATCAATGTAATAACTGGGCCATGTGATATATTTTCAAACACGGCTGTATGATGCAAGGTCATGAAGAATGTTGTGGTTATTTAATATTTAGACTTATTACGTGGGTTTACTTAATTAATAAACTAAAGCTATTCTTGAAATAAATATAGAAAGCAAAAATTGAAATCAGACAAGCCGTGCAATATGAATTTTTCAATGTCCCATAGATACTATGTGATCAATGTTCACGAATATGATATGAATTACTTTTGACCACGAATTTATTTTTCAACCAAACAAAATTGACAACAAATTTATTCTATACGAGTAAGAGTTTTCCTCGCACGAACATTGTACACCAGAAATTAAAATGAAACAATCTTCTTTGAAGAAGAGATATATTAGGATGTTTACATTCAAAGATTTCTATAAAAGGCTTTTGATTTTTTTTTAAGAAAAAAAAATCAGTTTGTTACAAACACGATTTCTGTACAGAATTTTGAATTGCTATCTTTTTCACCGATGTTTGCTTAATCGTTGCTCATTCGGAGAAACTTATTAAAATTTAATACCAATTATGCTCCTGTCTGCAAAATATATAAGAATGTGATAATTCTATTACATTTATAGTATGTGCAAGAGAATGAACAATGTCTACATTAAATTACCAATCCACTGAAGAAACAACAAACGAAAACAGAGCCTGTCGGCTTCTTTTGGGACCTTGCACGGATAGTCTTCGCGACGTATTACGTCATCATGTTCCGCCATCTTTATTTCCGCACGTCTTTCAGCAACATAGCCCAAAACTGCCACGTTTAACTGCTACACAAAGAAGTCTGATTTTACCTAAAAAAGGAAATTATGTTGGAAATTACGATGATATGGACATCTCTTTGCTTTACATATTACTTAGAAATATTTGCAACATACCTGCTCATTCCAAAGGTTGGAGTAATGATCCCAACTCATCTGATACATCGCTCTCGGCCAACATTGAGAGAATTCGTTTTGCAAGAAATGAAAGAGGACACTCGTCCAGTTCTTCACTCTCAAATTCCGAATTCAATATGTTTTGGAACAAAGTGAGATCAGCAGTGGTGGGAATTGATTCTTTTCTTAACAATGGAAATCATTTTGCAAATCAAATTGATTTACTGCGTTTTGAGACAATGGATCCTGTTAGTGACAAACATTATAAAGACAAACTCCAGCAACAGGCCGAAGAGGACCGAGAAACGAGGACGAGGGTTGTCGATCTGGAAAGACGATTTGAGAAAAGTGAGCTTGTACTACAATATCATGATGAGCATCTCAAACAACAGACCAAAGACAAAAAAAGGCTAGGGAACTGGTTGATGAACTAAAAAGTAAGCATGAATTTAACGTTTTCTTGGAGACCTAATTGTCTTGTATGTTATATTATCATATAAAATGATGTACATGTACTGTGGTATGAAAAAGGCTCATTTCGATCACAGATTATTTTGGATTTCATTACAGCACCACATATTATGAGGAATTCAAATATTTATTTTGAGATATTGAAACGATCAATATCTTTTTCAAAATATTTATTTTTATCTTTTCCTCTAGATCTGATTTCGGTTAAATATTTTATTTTTAGTCTCTGATTGATTTTTGTTGTTTAACGCCCTTCTCTAGAATTTTTCACTCAATCATAAGGAAGCACCACTACTTACAGGGGGAGGGCTACAAATTCTGACCTATACCTATACTTGGCACTCAGGGCCATTGAGAAGTGAGTGATCTCTTTCGTGGCAGTATCTACTGCGACACGGGACCTGGGATTATATGTTTTTAGCCGAAGGACTGGTCTCCACGTCACACAGTAGGATTCGAACAAGCGAAGTTAGGATCAACTCCTTATTCCGACACTCTATCCACTGCGTCACATGGGAAGCAGTTTCTGCTTAATAGTATTGTAGAAATCTAATTGTGTCAAGTGAATCAAATCATCTTTAGATATGTAGGCAACGTAATAACAATTGACAGTTTAGAATTTTATACTTTATATGAAAAAACAGAATTTTCTCCAAAAAATAAAATTTATGTAATTTTCTTCTAAATGTTGAATGCATAAATTGGATAATAGGTAGAAAAGGAATGCATGTAAACGTTTAAGGAAATGAAAATTCCGAATAAAAAAAGATCTCTTGGTTAAAAAAGTCAATTTTTAACTTTCTCATATCGACCTGACTCAACACAATCAGGAACATTTGACCATATCAGATTCAAAATAAATATTTCTTGAGTAAATATATTTTTAAAAGAAATAAAGACAAAAAACAAAAATCAACACAAGTATAGTAATAAAAAAAAGCGCATTTCAAACATAATTTATTTCAACCAGGTTATATACGTACATGCTGTCAGTGTTTGCATATGCTGCTTTTGGTATAACATTGTACACAATCTTTAAAGCAACGATTTGACTGTTATTCCACTTGGTCTCTACTTCATCTGTGTTTCATAATGAACCCGTTATTTTGAATCCATGCAAGTTTAGTCTATTTCTAACGTGTTTTAATGTTTAGATAATCAAACGATATTACTACAAAATAGAAAATATAAAAGTACATGTAAACCATATTTCACTTATAACTAATTGTGGCCATATGAAGAAAAAAATAAATGCGTTATTTTAGGCAGTTCCTCAAACAGCTTTCTCAGTGTTATTAGAAGGATAATAAGTTCAGTTTTATATTCATTATTACACCTTACTAGATTTTAAGACTCACAGTAGTTAAAAAAATACCAGAAAAAGCTACTTGACTTTGAAAAACGTGCAGACTAAGCGTTTTAAAGTGGATCTGTTTCGTCATGTGCCCTGGTTAACATGTAGACAAAATATAGGACGGGCAGATACTTGCTGGATATAGGCAAAAACATTAACATAATCTGTCAGGATGTTTAGTGGAATTAAATACGACTGCTTTCAGTGCCTAGCTGATGTAAAATGTGGTCCCATATGTATGCCACAATTGCTCCTTGCCTGTTAAAGCAGGAATACGTGGGTAGCTTGGGTGTGTGTATGACTAAAATTCCCATCAGAAAGATGTGTATGTTTGATTATTAACGGATAGAGTCTATCATAAAGGATTTACTTCATTGACATATTTCTAACAATTTTGTCATACGATGAAATGTTAACGATTTGAAATTTCCACTTGTTCTTTAAACCATTTTGCTTTATTTTATAGATCCAGCGTTACAAAATACGTTTATCATTTCATGCCTTGTTTTAAGGATTTAAGCATAGATAGTGGGCAGAAAAGTACATCTAAAAAGAGCCTGCCAATTTAAATTTCTTTTACTGAAGGACTTAAAATCTTGCTAAACATTACTGATGCAATTAAGATGTAAGGATTGTTTCAAGAATCAGGGGAACCAACATTGATTTTAAATGCATAATATTATATTTTTACATCCATTGAATATTTTCTCCTTCATCTATTAAGAAAATCCATTGCGATAATCATGGTTAATCACTGCATGAACTACATTAGGCATGTCGCCTGTACAGATTTCTTGATCAGTGGCTGTTCCATCAATGAAACGTATGAAGACGTTCGCATCATTCGTAAAATTATTAAACTTTTTTATTCTTCTTCAAATAATTGTTTAAAAGATATAAATATAAACAATTAAATGTCTTTCTTTGTTTGTTATTACTGGAATTAACTTATTGCAGAAAAAATTTACAGAACCCGCTTAGGCGTTTTTTTTTCCTGCAATAGCTGCTTCCGTTAATTCCGGTAATAAAAAACAAAGAAAGCATTTTATTGTTTAAATGAATTGTGCCTTTTTTAGAAAGTAAAAGTTGAAAATGACAACCTAAGGAAAAGGATTGTCAATAGATGTTAATTGATGTGTTAGAGGAGGTTGACAATGGGATTCCAAGCGGTGTCAAGTTTAACTGTTACGCTCAACAACATGTATCATTATTTTCTAAATGGTGCATCTTGTATTAATTTTGGATGACAGAAAAATGTCGATTGTCTTTTCCTTCGGGTTGTAAAAGTATTGGAATTCCCTGTTCTTGTATCTCTCGATAAGAAATCTTTCAGAAATTTTTTTTCGGCCTCTTAATTATTTTTTTGATACTCAAAAAGTTTTTATCGGAAAAAAAATCGTGATATCTTTACTCACAAACGTGTCTTGATTGTCGTTAGTTGTCGCATACATGCAAGATTTTCATGAAGTTAAATTTCGTATATTTCTTTCAAATGCACGATTGTGTTTTACAAAATCCAAGTGTGAAATATATGCACGCATGTGACGTTCTCGTAATGTTACCACTTGCAAGGTTTGTTGCTAATGCTGGGTGTCACATTACAGGTTTTTATCATGCGTCTTGACCAATCAGATTATAACATTTAGTATCTTACAGCACTCCGGAGTTCTTTCTTTACAGATGATTATAAAGTACAATTTAACACTATAAATATTTAATGTTTTCTGTGTTTCCCTAGTTTTTATGACTTTTTAACATTTACTTGTCCCTAGCTGGAAGGAACAGGTTTACAAAGTTTACAACCTACTTCGTTTCAATTTCTTTTGATTTACAGGTAAAGAACTACAACAGAAGATAGGTAATTTGTTTTTTATTGATGCACTGAAAAATATACTTCTATCTAAAACAGTTAATAAATATAAGTATTAACATCGATCTAGGACAACACAATAGTTTCGTTTTATCCATTTTTAATTCTCCGTTAATGTAAGAAAAATTATAATTATATTAATTCCCTTCATTAGATAAAAGCAGAAAAGTTTTGAAAGACTTCAAAGAGAATATCAGTGATGTGTTTGTCAAGACTCGAGCATATACAACTGTTTTGAGTACACTAGAAAAACACAGATATTGTCTGGTTAAAGGGAACCCTGGCGATGGGAAAACTACCACTGCTAAACACATCTTACTAGAACTAGAGCAGAAAGGAATGTATCCAATAGAGATGTATGAGATAAAAGATATTGAAAGTTTGCCAATGTTCTCGACAATCGCCATTTTCATTGATAACATCTTTGGTGAGAACTGTTTGCAAGAAAATCAACTGCACAACTTTAAGGTTCGAGAAAACATGATTAAAGCCACAGTTTCGAACGACGAGGGAAAAGGAAACGTGTTAATCACAACAATTAGGAATGACATATACAAGGAATGTTCAAATATTCTTAAAAATAACGAATTTTTCAAGTCCTCTGTTATTGATATATCTGAAACAGAAAATCAAATAAATGGAGAAGAGTTTCAAGAATTTGTGAGAAAATACAAGTTACAACACCTAAGTCCATACATGGAAAAACTAGATATCCACAGCTTCGGATGTTCAATTGGGATTCCTCAATGCTTTAGACTACTTAAAAACAATGCAGGCATTAACACCAATGACGTGCACGAACTTTTCAATGTTATTACTGGAATTAACTTATTGCAGAAAAAATTTACAGAACCCGCTTAGGCGTTTTTTTTTCCTGCAATAGCTGCTTCCGTTAATTCCGGTAATAAAAAACAAAGAAAGCATTTTATTGTTTAAATGAATTGTGCCTTTTTTAGAAAGTAAAAGTTGAAAATGACAACCTAAGGAAAAGGATTGTCAATAGATGTTAATTGATGTGTTAGAGGAGGTTGACAATGGGATTCCAAGCGGTGTCAAGTTTAACTGTTACGCTCAACAACATGTATCATTATTTTCTAAATGGTGCATCTTGTATTAATTTTGGATGACAGAAAAATGTCGATTGTCTTTTCCTTCGGGTTGTAAAAGTATTGGAATTCCCTGTTCTTGTATCTCTCGATAAGAAATCTTTCAGAAATTTTTTTTCGGCCTCTTAATTATTTTTTTGATACTCAAAAAGTTTTTATCGGAAAAAAAATCGTGATATCTTTACTCACAAACGTGTCTTGATTGTCGTTAGTTGTCGCATACATGCAAGATTTTCATGAAGTTAAATTTCGTATATTTCTTTCAAATGCACGATTGTGTTTTACAAAATCCAAGTGTGAAATATATGCACGCATGTGACGTTCTCGTAATGTTACCACTTGCAAGGTTTGTTGCTAATGCTGGGTGTCACATTACAGGTTTTTATCATGCGTCTTGACCAATCAGATTATAACATTTAGTATCTTACAGCACTCCGGAGTTCTTTCTTTACAGATGATTATAAAGTACAATTTAACACTATAAATATTTAATGTTTTCTGTGTTTCCCTAGTTTTTATGACTTTTTAACATTTACTTGTCCCTAGCTGGAAGGAACAGGTTTACAAAGTTTACAACCTACTTCGTTTCAATTTCTTTTGATTTACAGGTAAAGAACTACAACAGAAGATAGGTAATTTGTTTTTTATTGATGCACTGAAAAATATACTTCTATCTAAAACAGTTAATAAATATAAGTATTAACATCGATCTAGGACAACACAATAGTTTCGTTTTATCCATTTTTAATTCTCCGTTAATGTAAGAAAAATTATAATTATATTAATTCCCTTCATTAGATAAAAGCAGAAAAGTTTTGAAAGACTTCAAAGAGAATATCAGTGATGTGTTTGTCAAGACTCGAGCATATACAACTGTTTTGAGTACACTAGAAAAACACAGATATTGTCTGGTTAAAGGGAACCCTGGCGATGGGAAAACTACCACTGCTAAACACATCTTACTAGAACTAGAGCAGAAAGGAATGTATCCAATAGAGATGTATGAGATAAAAGATATTGAAAGTTTGCCAATGTTCTCGACAATCGCCATTTTCATTGATAACATCTTTGGTGAGAACTGTTTGCAAGAAAATCAACTGCACAACTTTAAGGTTCGAGAAAACATGATTAAAGCCACAGTTTCGAACGACGAGGGAAAAGGAAACGTGTTAATCACAACAATTAGGAATGACATATACAAGGAATGTTCAAATATTCTTAAAAATAACGAATTTTTCAAGTCCTCTGTTATTGATATATCTGAAACAGAAAATCAAATAAATGGAGAAGAGTTTCAAGAATTTGTGAGAAAATACAAGTTACAACACCTAAGTCCATACATGGAAAAACTAGATATCCACAGCTTCGGATGTTCAATTGGGATTCCTCAATGCTTTAGACTACTTAAAAACAATGCAGGCATTGGCACCAATGACGTGCACGAACTTTTCAAAAATCCTTTAGATTATTTACAAAGTGAAATTGAAAAAAGAATACAAGAGAAGGAGCCTAAGACCGCCGTACTGATTTACATTCTTCTGTGTGGAGGAAGTGTTAGTACAGACATACTGGGTAGTCCTCACAAGGACAGGGCAAGGAAATATAAAGCCATTAGTATCATAGGAATGGATGAAAATAGTCTCTCACTGCAGAAATTTCACAAGTCGGTCAGATGGTTTGACGGTGTATATACGATACATGATGACATTGAACAGATTTGCAAATTTTCGCATAGCTCTGTTCAAAGAAGCCTTTTTCATTATCTTTGGCAATATAACCCAACAGAGGTAATTTCTGAGTGCGACCCATCCTTGTTAGTATCTTTATCTGCTTCCAACTCGACCTTCGATACTGAATGAATAGATATCGAAATGTTTCCATTCCTGGTGGAGAGAATTAGAGTACTTATTACGGAAAAGAAAACGGTGCATACATTTAAATCAATATCTTTAATGAAAATTTGGGCAAACAGTGAATTTATAGATAATTTCATGAAGAATAGGAAGTGTGTACAAGCATTGAGAGAAAGTGTTGACGAAGCAGAAGATTCTATGTTGGTTCATTTTTCTAAAGCTGGAAATGCGAAAATGGTTGGTTTTCTGTTTTATGATTCGTCAGAAAAACAATTATATAATTCATTAAACAAAGCTTGCAGTTACAATAACATTGATGTTGTAGATCTTATCCTCAAAACAAATATCAAATATGATCTCAAAACGTGCTTTTATGCAGTACAAAGTGGAAATATTGAGATCCTTTTCCGTTTTACAGACAGTGTAGATCTAACACAAAAAGAATTTTCTAACCATCCCAGATGGTCTTCTTTGATAGTGGGATTGCTTCATGAAATCTGTTTCTTTGGACAAAATCATTTGATTGAACCTATTCTCAGGCGTTATCCGACCTTGCGTGATGTTCAAGATGAACAAGGTGGGAATGCTCTTCATTTTGTTGCATTTGCAGGACAAAGAGATTCCTTTGAAATGTTGGTAAACAGTGGGTCTGATCCGTACTCTAGAAGTCATCATGGTTCTACTTTGCTTCATTATGCTTGTCAAAATGGTAAGTTAGAGATGGTTAAGTACATCTGTGAGACCTATCCTAAGTTATTGACAAAGAGTTTTGATGACTATGAAGGTCGTTCTACTCTTCACTGGGCAGCAGAATCGGGGAATATTGATTTATATCGATTCGTCTTAGAAAAAAATGTTATAGTATCATCTACCGACGGTTTTCATTCCCCATTAGATATCGCTTGTGCTGATGGACAGCTTCAGTTTTGTAAATACTTAAAAAAAACTAGTAATGAACTACTTAAAGTTATTGACAAAGATGCGTTACATGCTGCAGCTTCAGAGGGAAATACTGATATCTTTAAACTTCTGGTATCCGAAGGATTAGTTGTTAAAAGTGCATCAAAGAATGGCCAAACAGTTCTACACATGTGCTGTATGACTGGTAAGTTAGAAATGTGCAAATACTTGATCAACAAACACCCTGAACTACTAGAAATCAGTGACAATGATGGGAGAAATGTGTTACATTACGCAGCCTGGGGAGGAAATGTTGATGTATTCAAGTTTCTAATAGACAAAGGATTAGATGTTAAAAGTGCAAGAGTGAATGACCAAACTGTCTTGCATTACTGCTGCATGAACGGTAAGTTGGAAATGTGCGAATTCTTGGTAAACAAATACCCTGACCTACTAGACATAAGTGACAATGAAGGACACACTGCTCTACATGAAGCAGCCAGGGGAGGAAATGTTGATGTTTTTGAGTATTTGATATACAAAGGCTTAGAAATTACACGTTTATCATATATCGGTAAGACAGTCCTACACATAAGCTGTAGGAAAGGTAAGTTAGAAATGTGTAAGTACTTGGCTAACAAACACTCTGACCTTTTGAATGTTATTGACAATAACGGATACACAGTTCTTCATGATGCAGCCTTTGGAGGAAATGTTGATGTGTTCAAACTTCTGATAGACAAAGGCCTAGAAGTTGAAAATATAACATTTGAAGTAGATCAGTCTTACACTTAAGCTGTATGAATGGCAAATTCACAATGTCAAAGTTTTTACTTAGCAATTACCCTCATTTATTTAATATGAAAAATATTTACAATGAAAATGAACTTATAGCGGCAGCATGGGGAGGAGATGTTGAATTATTTAAATTACTGATAGAAAGAGGTCTAGATATCAACTGTTCATCAAGATGTGGTAAGACTATGTTACACTGGAGTTGTAGAAATGGCAAGATAGAGATGTCAAGATATCTAGTTTCGAGATATTCTGATTTACTTGGTGCCGTTGATTATGATGGTATGAATGTTTTACATGATGCTGCTTTTGGAGGTAATATTGCATTGTTTGAGTTCCTGATAGACACAGAATTAGATGTAAACAGTACAGCTAACAACGGCAAGACAGTATTACACTGGTGTTGTAGAAATGGTAAACGGATAATGTTTAAGTACTTGAACAACAAGTATCCTAACTTTCTTCATCTGAAGGATGATGATGATGAAAATGTCTTACATGACGCAGCCTGGGGAGGTAATGTTGACCTATTTAAATTGGTGATGGAAGAGGGTTTTAATGTAGACAGTAAAACAAAGAAAGGTAAAACGGTCCTACACCAGTCATGTAGGAATGGTAGGTTTGCAATGTGTAAGTACTTGGTCCGAATACACCCCGAATTTGTCAAATGTATTGACAATGACGGTGGAAATCTCTTACATGACGCAGCTTGGGGTGGTAGTGTTGAGGTTTTTAAATTTGTTTTGGAAAAGGGTTTGGATGTTTATAGTAAAACAAAGAAAGGGAAAACAGTCTTACACCAGAGTTGTGCGACTGGTAATGTATACATGTGTAAGTACCTGATCAGCCATTACCCAGACTTACTAGAACAAATTGACAGTGAAGGCGAGTCGGTGTTACATGATGCAGCCTTTGGAGGTAACATATATCTCCTGAATTTTCTGATAGACAAAGGTTTAGATGTAAACCGTAAAACTAACAAAGGTAAAACAGTCCTACATAAATGCTGTATTAACGGTAAAGTACAGATGTGTGAGTACTTGGTCAATCATCAGCCACAGCTATTGACAGTTCAGGACAATGATGAAGTTAATGCCTTACATGATACAGCTATTGGAGGTGAGGTAGAACTCTTTAAGTTTCTGTTGGAGAAAGGTCTAGATGTCCACAGTAAAACAGGTACCGGTCAGACCGTCCTACATCTCTGTTGTCACGTGGGTAAACACATGGGTTGTCACGTGGACAAACAGGCAATGTTTGATTACTTGATAGAGTCTTACCCAGACCTATCAGATGTTGTGGACAAATTAGGGTAACACGGTCCTACACGTCGCTTGTGTCCAAAATCAAACAAAAATATGTAGGTCTCTCGTTTAAAAGTTTCCTGATTTACTTAATATTGAAAATAAGAATGGGAAGAAAGTTGTTGTGTGCTTTGATAATGGTGAAAAGCAATTTAAATTGGCAAGCGAACAATAGGAAACTCTTTTACTGACAAACCTCGTACGGTAAAACAAGCTAATAGAGAATCCTTTGATACTGAATGACACTAACTGTAAAGTGATTTTCATTAAGAAACCTATCTTTTGCTCAAAATTCCATATATGAAGTGAAAATTCATCCTATCATTGTTTTAAATGTACTTTTTCATTTAGGTCCAATATTTCATATGTATATTTTTTTTTCATAAAGGATCAATATTTTATATTTTATATGTACTTTTTCAGATAGACCTATCCTTAATTTGTACTTAATCCATGTATTGTATATATCTGATCCATGTATTGTATATATCTGATCCATGTATTGTATATATCTAATCCATGTATTGCATATATCTGATCCATGTATTGCATATATCTGATCCATGTGCTGTATATAATTGATTCATATACTGTAAACGTATTACATTTCGCGGTGTATTCTTTTTAGCATTTTGGGCGGAGAAAAACTTACGCTAATTGAAGTACAACTAACGCTAAATTTCTTAAACATTATTAGGATTATAAAGAAATGAGCTGATTCAAGTCTACGCTAACTTATTCAAAATCAATTTCTGCCAAATATCGTACACACTATATCTGATCCATGTCTTGTATATATCTGATCCATGTGTATATATCTGATCCATGTATTGTATATATCTGATTCATGTTTTGTATATATCTGAGCCATGTGTTATATTATATCTGATCCATGTATTGTATATATCTGATTCATGTTTTGTAGACATATGATCTATTTGTTGTATATATTTGATTCATATGATATATAAAATTCCTTCATTGGGCTGACTCTGAGGTTTTGTAAATAATGTATTGGTGTATTATCTTTAGCTGATTAATGTGAAGTATATTTGATAACTGATTTTTTTTTAGTTCATGAGAACATGAATTACCATGCCTCATGTCTGCAGATTTCATAAAGTGCAATACCGCTTCATGAAAAATAGCCTAGTGTGATGTCATATTTTTTTTTACCTCATGAGTTTTCAAGAATTAAATTATATATTTATATTTTGATTATTTATCTGATGCGTTTCTATAATACATTCTGATATTCCATTAAGTTGTCATTTTTTAAAACAAACAAATATGGACAATAGTTTTGACACCAAGTACGATTTTATGACGTAACAGCGGTGATGCTCATGCTTATTCATGGTAGTTCATGATAAAATTGATATGTTTTCTTATTTGTACAGAATTTTTAAGCGAAAAAATTGGCAAATGTAAAAATTACTAATTTATTGTGTGTGAATAAGATTTTGATGTATTATGAATAACCGATATCAAAATACTTAAACAGGTTCAAAGTATGAAGACTTCATCTATTTTTACTTTATGCTGTATAACATAATCAATCTAAAAGAACAAGTTCCCTTAACATGTTTAAAAGATGTCAGACAAACATAATGTTATGTAAATACTTCTGACATAGTCTAAAAATGAAAGTTCCAAATATTTTTAATTATATACATATTTCATAAATGTGTGCTTTTAAGGAAAGCATTTTACAATCGAAATACAATAAAGAAAATACATGTATATAAAGTAAGAAAGGCGGGCAATAGTTGTTGTTGCCTTTGTATTTTGATAGCAAAGATAACTGTAAATTCTGCAAGGGATATTTTACATTCATTTAATTGAAATATGTTTGATTAGACATTTTCAAAACACTCTTTCAAAACAAAAAAAAGTTGTATTGGACAATGCCTTATATAGTTTAAATTATGAAATATCGATGAAAAGATTTGCTAAACGTTTGACATCACTAGAGAATGGAATTACCTTTTGACACCTCATCTATCAGTTCTCTTTGATTTGTTTGAAAAATGACTATATTTTTGTGTTGTCAAACTGTATTAATTTTTTGTAGTTTTACTTATTCTAATAGTTACCAGATCTATAAACTTGAGATGAGGAATATAAATGATGATTTGCATGAGATAAGGAATATGAATAATGATTTACATGAGATAATGTTACTTTATATCCTCATCTCTGGCTATTTTTATTATTATATGATGATTAACACTTTGAATTATCCTTTTGTTTATGCATATTTATAACTGTTGTATACATAATAATAAAACATTCACAACTACGATATACAGTGTAACTTCTTACTTCACTGTTTAATGTACATGTATATATATCTTTTCTGATCAAAATACATTGTCTATATTTAATTTTTCTTTATTGAAATATCAATAAAAAATTTCCAAGTCTATTTCATTTTCCAGTTCTTAGGAGAAAAAATTCTAAGAAGTATCAACTTTTCTACACTTGTGTCACGATACTGTAGATCACTAAATTTTTGCGACATCTTATTTTTGCGAGATATTTATTGTCTCTAGGTTAGCGAGACAAAATTTTCACGAATCGTAGTTACTGCTCTATATAATCTTTAGGAATACTATAACACGCGAGAATTAAATTTTCGCGATCACACTGCCTCGCGTAATTACGCCAAAATAAAGCTCTCGTGAATAAAAAGTGATTTTCAGTATGAAGTCTCTTCCAAAGAAAAAAATTGTTTGTATCATCTGCCCTTATCTGTATTTTCTTACATTAAAACCAAGTTCCCGTGTCCTGGTAGGAGTTGGCACGATAAAGCGCCCTCGCTGCTCTATGGACCTGAGTGCTGTAGACTTTCGCCGATGTATTTTAGTATCTATATGAGTGAAAACAAGAGGCCCAGGGGCCACATCGCTCACCTGAGCAATTGGCTAGGAAAAAGCACATATCAGATCAGAACTGAAAGTTTACTGTGGGTGGGGGGCTTGAATTTTTACCACCCAGGGGGTCATGATTTGAACAAACTAGAATCTACACTACCTGAGGATGATTCCCTATAAATATCACTAAGCATGGCTTTGAAGTACTTATTCCAATGTAAAACTTTTATTGGCCATTTGGCCCCACCCTTATCCCTGGGGTCATGATTTGAACAAACTTATCTACACTACCTGAGGATGATTCCACAGGAGTTTCATCTTTCCTGGCCCAGTGGTTCTTGAGAAGACTTTTAAAGATTTCTCTTATATATTCCTTTTTATAACTTTGATCGGCCATTTTGGCCCCAACCTACCCCCGGGGGTCATGATTTGAACAAAGTTGAATCTACACAACCTGAAGATGATTCCACATATGTTTCATCTTTCCTGGCCTAGTAGTTCTTGAGAAGAAGATTTTTAAAGATTTCTCTTATATATTCCTTTTTATAACTTTGATCGGCGATTTTGGCCCATCCCTACACCCGGGGGTCATGATTTGAGGAAATTTGAATCTACACTACCTGAGGATGATTCCACAGGGGTTTCATCTTTCCTGGCCCAGTAGTTCTTGAAAAGAAGATTTTTTAAGATTTCTCCTATATATCCCTTTGTAATACTTTGATCGGTCATTTTTGCCCCACCTTACCCCCGGGGTTCATGATTTGAACAAAGTTGAATCTACACAACCTGAGGATGATTCCACACAGTTTCATCTATTTTGGCCCAGTGGTTCTTGAGAAGAAGATTTTTAAAGATTTTTCCTATATATTCCTATGTAAAACTTTGATCGGCCATTTTGACTCCACCCTACCCCCGGGGTCGTGATTTAAACAAACTTGAATCTACACTACCTGAGGTTGATTCCACATTATTTCCATTTTTCCTGGTCCAGTGCTTCTTGAGAAAAAGATTTCTTTAAAAAATGCCATTAATTTTTCTCTAATTCATAAATATATCCCCTTGGAACAAGGCGTGACCCTTCATTTGTATAAAGTTGAATCCCCTATATCCAAGGATACTTTGTAGCAAGTTTGGTTGAAATTGGCCCAGTGGTTCTTGAGAAGAAGATGAAAATGTGAAAAGTTTACAACAACAACGACGACGACAAAAACAACAACGACAGACAACGGACAAATTTTGACTGATCAGAAAAGCTCACTTGAGCCTTTGGCTCAGGTGAGCTAAAAATAAGCCAGGACTAAATGTCAGTGCAAAAATTTTATAGTTTATGTGGCCGAAATCTACCCCTAGTGTCAAGATTTGAACAAATTTCAATCTACACTACCTATATGGATGCCTTCATATGAATATGACCAATCATGGTTTTGCTGTTAATTATTGAGAAGAAGAGTTTTATCAACAGTTTTTTCTATGTGTTCCTATGTAAAATATAAATCGCCCGTTGCAGCCCCACCCTACCCCCCTGGGTCATGACTAGAACAGATTTGAATCTATACTACTTGAGGATGTTTTCACACACGATTAATCTTTCCTTGTCAACTTGTTCTTGAAAAGATTTTTAAAAGATAACATTATTTTTTACTTATCACTAATTATCCCCTCTTGGAGAGGGCGTGTCCCTTTGTTTAAACAGACTTACTAGTAATTAAATTCCCTTCACCGAACGACTTGGCAATTTTTGTTGAAAAAGACAGACAGACTTACAGAATGACAAAAAGACGGATACCGGACACAATGTGATAAAAAAAAAACTTGAGTCTTCGGCTAAGATGATCTAAAAAAAAATTTTAAAAAGAAATAATGCTGTATTTTATAACGTTTTTCTCTAGAATCACTGAGCCAAAAGAATTGAAACTAAAAAGAGATATTATTAACATAGTGTTAATCTAAGTTTGTTTAACTGATGACCGCTGAGGTAATGTCTCGCCACCAAGGATTTTCAAAGTTTTACATAGGAATAGGATAAAGACTTAGGAAAATTTTTTTTCCAAACAACATTAAATCCATGATTAATCATATTGATACTGAAGCATGCTCCTGTTGTTTATATTCAAACTTGTTCAAATGATGACCCCTGGTATAGCATGGGGTCACATTTATGGGGGATCAAAGTTTTACGTAGGAATATATTGAAATCTTTTACTTTAAGTCAAGTTGTGTATTATCAAGTTTGTTCAAATCATGACCCATGGGGGTAGGGCGAGCTGTAATGCAGGGGTCAATGTTTTACATTAAAATACATGTATAGGGAAAAATAATCAACGATCTTTTTTTCTTAAGAACAGCATATCCATGTTAAGTTATATTGATATTGAACGGTTTTTCTGCCATGTTGATATGAAAGTATCCTAAAGTAATGTAAATTTAAGTGTTTCGAATGATGACTTTGGGGTTAGGGTAGGGCTATAAGTTTTTCAAGGGATATATAGAAGAAAAAAATCTACTTCTCAAAAACAGCCATACAATTTTTAATCATGTTGACATTGAAGCATTTGCTTGTAGTGTAAATTCAGGCTTGTTCAAATGATGACCCCTTGGGTGAAAAAGGGGGCCACAATGAGGGATCAGATTCTTACAAATGAATTTATAGGAAGAAATCTCACTATAGTCACTGTCATTCTGCACTTCTTCATCATCATTCTTTTTTATTATTTCAAAAAACACATATAATTTGATCACATGTCTAGCCCTAAAGGTGCTATGAAAAGTTAAATCCACCAAGATATATTGAAGCTTTATTATGAATATGATGGTACAACATGGTTCTGTTGTCCTGTACAAGTCTTTTCTGCATTCATGCATTAAGTAAAATTAGGATCTGTTATTTTTTGCCAACTCTAGTCCCACCAGAGAGCATGATTTAATAAAATTGATTCCACATAATTGAAGAATGTTCAATTTTCAATATGATGGAATGTGGTCTTGTCACTTGAAAAGAAACTTTCCTCCCTTCCAGAAAGCTTATAGCCTATTGAGCCTCCACACATTCCTAAGAACCCCGATCTGAACAAAATTATATAGTGTTCAAGAAAACCACCTGAGGATGCTAGTGTATCAATATGAAAATATTTTGCTGTTAACTATAGGAAATTTTTTTAAGTGTCCCCTTTATTTTTTTTATGTAAAACAATGATCTCGTAATGTGTCCCTACCCTACTCCCAGAAGCCAAATTAAATTTTGAACAAACTTGAGTATACATTCACTGATGACACTTCCATACAAACTTTATAGTAATGACTGTGCTATCCTTGAGAAAATTATTTAGAGAGGATTAAATTTGGGCATTATTAGCGAGGGTGTCAATATCATTTAAATTGAATTTGCGCTTTATTTGTAAATAGCTTCTTTAGCGAGATTTTTATTATCAAAAAAATTTCTTCTTGCTAAAAAGAAAATACCAGTTTTTAAGGACAAATCGCTTAATTTGAATCTCAGTAAAATTTTAATTTATACAGTATTAAAATCATGGCTTAGCTATCTTGAAAATTTTTTTTTTCAATTATAGATAGTTTTCAGTGGACCAAAATTATAAAAATTATTTCCAGCTGGCTGCCATTATATTGGTCAACATGCTCATATTCCTTCAATATATTGAACCAACTTTATGTTGGTCAACATGCTCATATTCCTTCAATATTGAACCAACTTTAACTTTTATAATGGCAACTGTGGGCTGGGAAGCATTGTTTTTCTTATAAATATACATTTATTTTGTTAAAGCCTCCTTTATTTCATAATTTTTATTCCATAAAGATTTTCTGAAAAATATATCTGCTACACCCTCTTATATTTGGTAGGACAAAGAAGGAGAATTACCAGGTTGACCCCCAGATGGCAGCCAATTAGAAATAACTCTTGTTTATTTGGGTCTACTGAAAACTATCAATATAGTGGACCTTCAGATATTCGGACGCCAGATATTCGGATGCTTCAGTATCAAGACAATTTTTTATGGGAAGGGAATTTTTTAACTTCATGTTGTCTTGTTTAACTTGCATTTCAGTTATCCGGATGCTTCACATATCCGGACAAATTGACTAGAAACATAAGCTTCTGGATAATTGAGGCTCCACTGTACATTCCTCTGTAAAAAATTGGATTACCTCTTGTGGTCCCACCATAACCTTGCCCCAGGTTTATGATTTTAATAAATAAAATCTACTTGGGAATGCTTATATTGATATGATATAATTGATATATTGATATTGATATGATTTATCTTGACTTTGCTGTTTTTGACAAGATTTTTAAAAAGTTTTCTCATGTTCTGAATTTCAACTTTCATATATAATTGATTTTCATCTATAAAAAATTAAATTAAATCTATAATTGATGCCTCCCCCTATCCTAGGATCCATGATTTGAACAAATCTTATCCCCTGGTCACATGGAGAGTTTAATTCGAATTAAACGTAACGTTACTGTGAATGCTAAGCATTCACACGGAGAATTTAATGCAAATTAGTTTAATTCGAATTAGTTTACTGCACATTTAATTACTTCACATTAGCCCCATGTGAACGCTAATCGAAGCTAATTTTGAATTAAATTTTGAGGCATGTGTAATGGCACATTAAGGTCAAATGCCACATGTCTGTGGTCAGCTTGAAGTATTTATGCTATTGTTGAGTGAAAAACTAAAGACAATTGTGTTAATCACTAATTTATAAAAATGTGTGTACATTTTATGTCAAATGCATCTTCTCCTGCATAAAGTGACGTGATTTGCAAATGACGTCATAATAGCCTTACTGACGCCTGACAGTAGTAGAATTTTAATTTGCATTAGTTTACTTGTGTGAACACAATTTGATTCGCATTATTTTGATTTGTATTAGTTTACTTCGCATTAATTTACTGCGAATTAAACTCGATGTGTAAACAGGGCATTAATCCACACTAGTGCTACAGAGAATCAATGTTTTTGTAATAAGATCTTTCAATTCCTTTCAACTGCTTTTCATTACCAATAACCTGTGAAATCAATGAGCTTACATTTTACATAATCAATGTACTTTTATTTTATTTTTCTTACATCAATATGAGTAATGAGTAATATCAGAATGTTCATTTCATTACTATTTTTTTCACTACACAATACATCCAGTCTTCTAAGAACTTTAAGAAATTGTTGTGGATCCTTTCAGTACTAATTGATTATCTAGATGCCGCTGAATGTCCTGAGGTTTCAGAGGAGGGACTTCCCGGGATATTTCTTTCCTCTGTGTCCTCCCCCTCATCACGTGACTCTTTATACGATTCCCCCTCTACAGGTCTAGAGTTATGTCCCCCTGACCGGACGTCCTCATCACTCCCACTCGCCAATGGCGACTGTTCCCGCAGCAACTGAGCAAACTTCTCATGTGGAGGACTTTCGGGAGATTTCCCCTGCTCAGAAAATTCCTGTCGAAATAAGTTTGCAAGATGACGGGGTGGGGAGTTACTTCCCTTGGCAGACAGAGAATTATCACAGTTATTTCCCTTTTCACTGACGTCACCAGAGTTTTTTAAGGTTGGTGGATGTCCATTGTTGGTGTGGTCAACCCCGTGGTACCTCTGTAGAATCTCTCTGATCTGGACGGAGGAACGGTCAACATTGTCCATACACATTCTAAGTTTGTCCTTGTGGTGAGAGGTCATAAGGTCATAGGACAGTTCTCGGACCGTCTTACACAACTGGATAGAGGCAGACACAATACTCATACAGGCAGCTGTCAAAAATAAAGGTACATCTAGTTATTATATTATATTAATACTTATACAGGCAGCTGTCAAAAATAAATATACACTTAAAGTTAAAGGATTTCTAGTTATAAAGGTAACAAATCCATATTAGGACCTAATATTTCTTACCTTAAATATCGATTGTGTATAAAATACTCTCATATTGTTTCATAGCATAGTTTGAAAGTCAATAGAGTAGAACAGTATTTACCAAAATAAAATTTCAAAAAAAGAATGCATAAAGTAAGCTTTAAATATTGCATTGAAGTCTATGGAACTTTTTTTTTTAAATGAAAAAAAAATAAATTTTATGAAAATTAATATGATATATTTTTAACATAGTGGTATCAACGTTAACATTAAATAAACAATGGAAGTCTTTTTATCAAATTTGTTGAGTGAGAGAATGCAGTATATGTATCCTATCTAACTCCCTCTGTATGTACCATACATATTCAAACTCCTTAAGGAGGAATGCCACACCAAACTTTTATTTTATAGATCTGTGAGTCAACCTTTTTAAACAATGGTTTCAGCATTGAAAGGCCGACATTAGCTCTCAATTATTTTATAATTCACATAAAATAATTAAGAGCTAATATCTACCTTTCAATGCTAAAACCCTTGTTTTAAAAGGATGACTCTTAGATCTATAAAATAAAAAGTTGGTGTGGCATTCCACCTTAAGGACGTACCGTGCGTATACAAAGTCTTTAAGTGAGAGTAATACAGCTAACTTAAAGGAGGTTTCTATAGGTCTGTAGGGGCTCTATTCCCCCTACTTTAAAATGGGTGTGGTCTAAAATCTACAGTTCAGGATCTGGTGAAGTGCTGATAATGGGTGCAGCCAATTTTCTTGTCAGGAATTCGAAAGTAGAACATTTCCACTAGAATTCGACAAAGGAGGGTTTAATGTAATATAGTATGGAGAAATTCCATTTCATTATATTGCATATAAACCTGATTTTTTATATAGTAAGTAAAACAGTTTTGTAGATCTGTAAAAGAAAAATCATTATTCAAGCAATAATAATTATCAAATTGTTACAGTAATGTTTTGATATGAATTCCATAAAAAAATCTTTATCCATACATGTACAATCTCTGCTATTCTTATCAAAATCTTGAATTATTAAGAATTCGAATGCAGAAAAATATCATTAGAGAATTTGACGCAGAAGGGCTTGTGATATATTTTTGGAGAACTTCCCTTTCATAACGTATAGAAGGCTTAATTTTTATTAGAAAAAATTTTGTAGATCAAAAAAAAAAATATGCAAGCGTTATAATTATCAAAATGTTATGCTTGTATATAACTTCCATCAAAATCTTTATCAATACATGTGCCTATACATACATGTACTTGTTAATATACATTCCAGCAGAATCTCATATTAAAAGGTCTGTATAGGAAACATTTCAACATACTGACGAGAGAATTTTTCAAAACATTAAATTGAGCATGAAGAATGTATTAGAAATATCAAGATGTCTTAAGTTAAAGGGAAATGATCAGACCGTCCTACATTACATCTCTGTTTTCACAAGAGTAGGTTATTAATTGTCGGGATCATGCCCAGGTCTATTAACTACAATGGTGGTATTAAAGTCTTCAAATTTCTAGTGTCCAAAATTTAATATCTTGTTATATGCTAAGTAATTTTCTATATAATTTCTCCTGTTGAGACCGCCTGCGTGGAAAAGTGGTTAGATAGTCTGTTTTAGAATCGCGAAGTAGGGAATTGATCCTTATGTAGCGGGTTCTTATTCCCATGTGGGACGTGGCGGACGGTCCTTCGGATGAGATGAAATAAGCCGAGGTTTCTTGTCTCAGTACGTGCTGGCACGGAGAAGATCCCTTCGTCCTCAATGACCTTTAATGCCGTGTATAGGGAAAAATTTACAGCTCTCCACTATAATCCCATTGCATCTCCATACGAGTGAAAATTTCTCGAGAGGGACGTTAAACAATAAACAATCAATCTTTTGTTGAAATTTAAAGCAGGTATTTAACGTTTTTAGATTAAACACCTCTTTTGCCCAATGCGTGGATTAGATTTAATGTAGAATCTGGATTTATTAAAAGTCTCCTAAAAAGGGATGTGGATAAACTGGAATTTAAAACATGCTGTATAACTGTAGCTCTACAATTGTCTTTGATATCATTGTGTCAGAGTGTCAGAGCTCGAATGCTATCATACCCCTCGAATATTTCTGCTTAAAATGTTACATGGTTTTTCATCTGCTTAGGATTTTAACTTTGCCAGGGGATACTTATTCCTTCTAAAGAAAAAAAGGAGACAATGGTTCTTTTACCTATAAAAATGGGCAGATTGAAATAGTATAAAATCATGCAAATTTGAAATAATCCCTATATTTGTTTCTAAAATGAATGAAAACGTAAAATATAAATATAAGAAATAAAATATCATTTTTTAGAGTTTCATTGGGGTATGACATGAAATCAGTACGTGATCAAATCTACTATAACGCCCTTCGGGCGTTCTAGAATTTGATGACGTGACCGACTTCATGTCAAACCCCAATGCAACTCTAAAACTGATATCTTATTTCTTCAATGGAAGCATCCGCAAGAAGCTTAAATCAATATTGGTAAAATAGGTAGGTTGGGGCAAATGTTCGAGAGATTTTGAAACAAGTGTTTGTGTTTCAAACTTGTTATGTATGGTATTTGTAATTGCTTGGCTTTCATTTAATTCTGCTTGTCTGATTTTGAATAAAAGATGATAATATTTAATATTCAGGGAATTTTTTTTCAAGATTCCTGGAACAAATTTGGTAGATAGTGATTTAAATGAATTTAAGATAAAATGTGTAATTTTTTTTTTATGATTTTCAGCTCTTTACATATAAAATTACACATACAGCAAAAGAAATATTCCGACTGTAGCACAATGAACAATAAATTGAAAATAAATACCGATAATGCGCATATAATTATAATTGATGTACATGTATATCTAAGAATATAATTCTAAAACATTTTAAATGAAAGACAGATTTGCATGAAGGTTTTTTTTCAAATAGAAGCAAAAAATTTTGCTATGTATGCTTTACTTCAAAATTCGAAGAATAAAAATACTTTTTGGAGGTTTTTGTATAAGAATGCATGTAATCATTATCGGAAAAGCAATGAAAGCGTAATCCATCGACGAAAGACAGGCATTGAATAAAACCGATGCGCATTAACAGTGTTTCAAAAGGAGATAAGGACAACTAATAAAAATGTCACTTGAGAAATCTTCAGTCAGAACATATGGATTATATGACTCATTAAAAAAATTAATGTAAAAGGTACCAATTCATGTAAATAGAGATCAAAGATTAATTAAAGAGGAAACAATTGATTTGACAAGATATATTTTGAAAGTCATTTCAACCATTAAAAGTATAAAAACATTTTATACAATTCGGTAAGGAAAAATATCTTAGGTCAGAAAAAGTATGACATTTACACTGTATAATAGTATACATGATATTCTTCTAAAAAAAGTATGTTTCATAATGGGCATTATGAATTCAGGATGATTTCAGAGTTATGTTTGAATCTGATGTGACGTAGCAAATGTTGTTGTCACTCGCGTGTGCATTGATTTCATTTTACATATTACTTTACAAATTATTACTTCAGAACCGCGTAGCATTTTATGTTATCCTATATTGCTGTCTAGTACAAATTTCAATGAGGAAGTTTAAACGCAGGTTTCCAAACTTATAAAAATTAAAAGGGGACCAGAGGACGCCTGGTATTGTAAAATTAATAGGGGACCAAATGACGCTTTATATATTAAATCTTAGGGAAATCAGGGGCCATCTTATGTTTCAAATTAATAAGGGAGACCAGAATAAACCTACTGTTTGATATAAACAATAAGAATTATATAGTGAAAAATAAATGTATTCATTCTTTGATAATCTCCTCTGCTCCTGGATATTAAACAAATTAACTTCATGAAAGTTATGGTGAGGAAGGATGTTTATTTTTCTAAAAATGTTTAAATACACAGCCCAATGATCAGGGGTTCTGGTTTTAGGGTAAGGCTCCATGAATTGTAAAGTCAAACTACATTAATTCTTCAAAAAACTGATTCTCTGCTCCTTGATATCAATTAAACTAACTACATGTAGTTATGATGAGCAAGGGAGCTGCTTCTGGCTCATGGGTACCATGGACGGATGGGAGGCTATTATTAAATACATTAAGTAAATCAATGCTTTAAAATCCGTTCTTTGGTATAAATGAAAATTTTAATTGTAACAGTTTTTTTTTTTTTTTTTTATTTTTTACAAAATTGCGAATGTCATGGACTCTAGTTTAAAACACAAACAAAACATTTATCTGAAGCCATATTGGAAGTATGGTAATATAAAGTTATATATCTATATTTCCAGTATGGCCTCAGAAACTTTAAGATATTTTTGTCACCTATATACCTATCACGTTTATCTAAAGTTTCTTATATCAAACTGATTTCTACATTCTGCAGCCCTTCCTTCATACACTGCATTACTGCACTGTAGGGTATATACACGTATAAAAACCAATTAACTTCCAAATTATTTATTTAGAACTCTGAGCATTGAATAAAAACTGGATTAATCCACTTCAGACATTTGCTGCTAGCATACGATTCTGCTTTAAATTGAGTTCTGATCTTATTTAACATTGCCTTTTAAATGATAAGAGTATGTTATTATTAAACAGAAAAAAATTTTCACATTCTGATCATGTTTCTTATGCTACTATGTTTATTCTTTTTCCTGCTATCAAATATTTCAGATCTTCTGCACCCTCATGATTTTGTCAAGATATTTTAAAAACAAATGCCTTTTCTTTTTTGCTAGTACTCAGAAAATATCTATGATTGGGCCTGTAAAAGTCTTAAATATCATGACATGGAATTCCCATATATACAACATTTCCAGAAATTAATTCTATTTTCTGCCTATACCAGGAAGCTGGCTCCTAGTTACTGCGTGTATCCATAACTGTTCTAGAAAAGCCTTTTTCCGTGTCTGGGCTATATATTCTACATGCATGTCTTTTAAGCTACTCTTTTCCATTGCAGATATTTACTAGGAATAATATTGCAACAATCTTAGGATCTACATTGACGATTTATTCCAAATGCGAATGTAAGTACATTTTTATGAGCGTATAATTGATATAAAATAAAGGTTATTATGTAGTTTAATCCTTTTAATTTAAAAGGAATCGGGCAAAAATCAAAGTTGATTTCTTTAGTATAAAAAAATAAAGAATCTCATGCCTTTCCTGAATAAGCGTTTCAGATATAATTTTAAAGACTTTATTTTAGACCTCTTTCCCCAAAAAAATTCTAAAACAAAAATATCGTGCCTGTTTGAAATACATTGTTAATCCTTCACAAAATAATTTTTTCTACATATCTATGGAAAATTGGAAAGTGGTAGGGTATAGACAATAAACATTGAAAATGATAAAAAAGAAAGTCAGCATACAAACCAAATGTATAATAAAAGGTTGTCTTTAATCAGTGATATTTGTAATGTGTAGCTTTAGCAAATCTGTATTCCCAATAAAATCTAAAGAAAAGAAATAACCAGGTAACTGGATATATTTTCAAACACAGCTGTATGATGCAAGATCTGGAAGAATGTTGTGGCTATTTAATGATAAAACTTTTTTTTGTGTGAGTTTAATCAATTAATCAACTAAAATTATTCTTGAAATAGATATAGAAATCAAAAATTGAAATCAGACAAGCAATGCGATTTTTCAATGTCCGTTTAAGAATCATATCTGCTACACAACTGTGACGTTCCTTGATAGCAAAAAACATACAGTTTATTAGATTGCTAAGCAGAGTGGAATCTTTTTATGATCCGGCGTCTGTGCCTTCTTCTGTGTGTTTGTCATTTTATAACATTCCATATCTTTAGAACTGTAAAAAGCTATGAATTGGACATTTGTTCCTGTATTCCTAGACACCAAATATTGTTGTCACTCGCGTGTGCATTGATTTCATTTTACATACATGTATTACTTTACAAATTAATACTTCAGAAGCGCGTAGCATCGCATGTTATCCTATATTGCTGTCTAGTACAAGTTTCAATGAGGAAGTTTAAACGCAGGTTTCCAAACTTGTAAAAATTAATAGGGGACCAGAGGGCGCCTGTTATTGTAAAATTAATAGGGGACCAAATGACGCTTTATATTGTTAATCTTAGGGAAATCAGGGGCCATCTTATGTTTTAAATTAATAAGGGAGACCAGAATACACCTACTGTTTTATATAAACAATAAGAATTATATAGTGAAAAATAAATGTATTCATTCTTTGATAAACTCCTCTGCTCCTGGATATTAAACAAATTAACTACATGAAGGTTATGGTGAGGAAGGATATCTTTTCTAAAAAATGTTTAAATACACAGCCCAATGATCGGGGGTTCTGGTTTTAGGGTAAGGCTCCATAAATCGTAAAGTCAGACTACATTAATTCTTCAAAAAACTGATTATCTGCTCCTTGATATCAATGAAACTAACTACATGTAGTTATGATGAGCAAGGGAGCTGCTTCTGGCTCATGGGTACCATGGACGGATGGGAGGCTATTATTAAATACATAAAGTAAATCAATGCTTTAAAATCCGTTCTTTGGTATAAATGAAAATTGTAATTGTAAAAGTTTTTCTTTTATTTTTTTTACAAAATTGCGAATGTCATGGCCTCTAGTTTAAAACAGAAAGAAAACATTTATCTGAAGCCATATTGGAAGTACGGTAATATAAAGTTATATATCTATATTTCCAGTATGGCTTCAGAAACTTTAAGATATTTTTGTCACCTATTTACCTATCACGTTTATCTAAAGTTTCTTATATTAAACTGATTTCTTCAATCTGCAGCCCTTCCTGCATACACTGTCTATATAACAAACTTGCTTTAAAAAAATTTTAAAACAAGATAAGTTACTGACAAACAAGTAGCTGAAACAAAAGAATCAACAATGTTGTTTGAAATAATCATTCTGGGAGTTATTTTGTCATTACAATGACTTTATCAGCAAATACAACCTATAAGTAAGTCGTACGCTGATTAACGGTCCTCATTTTATTATTGTTAGGCCATTATTTACATATTGAATTATCGGCAGATTTTTCCATTATTCAATACAGCGTGTATTACTGGTCTACACAGGTTACTTAGTTATCCATGGCGACTGATCCCATATCTGACGTTTTAAATGTCTTTGTTTACTCTGCTCCTGAATTTTATTGTTTGAAGTTATCTTCTATCTTCTTTTATATCATTAATGACATAAAAATTTTGAACCATAACATACCTCATAGTACAAACATAAACAAATGCCTGGCGGGTCAATACATTTTCCAACGAGGTACTTTTGATAGTAAATAGGTGATGTTCGCTATATTTTAAGAATTACAGGATGAAATTAAATCATACTTTTGTGTATGATTGATGTCGATAAACACTGAGGTATTTTCAAATTGTTTAACTATGTCCTTGGGTTCAAATACATTATAAAGATTAGAATTTTAAATTTTTACTTTTTGTTATTTTCATATTCATGTAAAGTTAGTTAATATATGTGACACATGGTGAATCTTATTCAGCAATTTCCCATGAGGTACTTTTGATAATAAATAGGTGATGTTCGGGAATGCTCACTCCTCCATGGCAACTGATCCCACCTCCCATATTTCGGAGGTCCGTGTTTGCTCTGCTCCTATTTTGTATTATTTTATGACTTTGAGATTGAATACTGTTCGTTATCTCCATATCCTTCCATCAGAATTAAAGAAAAATTTTGAATCTACATTTCTAATAAGATTCTCTTTCACATATGCTTTACTGTTTATTATCAAATATTTTCTGAATACATTATCGCAGTGTAGAATATATACACTGAAATAAATATAGGAACCCATTTACATCCAAATTATTCATTTTGGACTCTCAGCATTGAATAAAACCTGTATTATTCCTCTTCAGACATTTGCTGCTAGCATACGATTCTGCTTTAAATTGAGTTCTGATCTTATCTTACATGGCCTTTTAAATGATAAGTGTGTGTTATTATTAAACAGCACAACATTGGCACACTCTGATCATGTTTCTTATGCTATTATGTTTATACTTTTTTCTGCTATATCAAATATTTCAGATCTTCTGCACCCTCATGATTTTGTCAAGATATTTTAAAAACAAATACCTAATTCTTTTATGCTAGTACTCAGAAAATATCTATGTTTGGCCCTGTAAAAATCTTTTATCATGACATGGAATTCCCATATATACAACATTTCCAGAAATTAATTCTATTTTTTACCTTTACCAGGAAGCTGGCTCCTAGTTACTGCGTGTATCCATAACTGTTCTAGAA
>PRKT01001572.1:22667-68325 GCA_003671525.1 Saccostrea glomerata | reverse complement strand
ATCTGTATTTAAATTAATGTCTGTCCTGATAGCACTCAATATCCCATCCTTCCCCCAGTCTAACGTTTTCGTTTGCTTATAGAGGTTATATAGAGGCTTAAAGCACTAAATTTAATTATTATTCATAATTACAATTTTAGGTGAAAATATAAACTATTTACTAAGCTTCTACTACCTCTCATAATATATCCTTTGCGATTTTGACAAGACATTTTGCTTACAAAGCAGTGCTCGATTTGAGAGTTTAATTAAGTATTCCAGAAGGATATGGAGATAACGAACAGTATTCAGTCGCAAAGTCCATAAAACAATACAAAATAGGGGCAGAGCAAACACGGACCTCCGAAACATCAGAGGTGGGATCGGATGCCATGGAGGAGTGAGGATCCCCTGCTGACTTGTCACGTCCGTCGTGTGCTCCTTGTCATGATCGAAAATAATGGAAAAATCCGTCGTCAGTTTAGTGTATAAATAATGGACTAACAATTAGTATGAAAAACGTCAGTCAGCAAGGTCATTGTGTCGACCCTAGAAGTTACAAAATGATGACTTTAAACGAGACTGTTGATATTCTTGTTTCATCAACTTGCTTGTCAATAATTTACCTCGTTTCAGAAATTTTTTATGCGTAGAGCATGCTCTTCCGTATCGAATCAACTGAGATATTTATACTCCGTATGAAGGTGTGAAGGTAAATTGCTGCATAAGTAAGGGAAGTTGACAATAGAAAAGTTAAAGTGAACACGTTTATCATAGAGCTTGGTTGTTAGATTACCAAGAACCCCTTTTTCAAGTAAAATATCCAAGCATGAAACAGATGTGTCAGACTCTGTGGTATCTTTTATCTTAAGCTCACCAGGATATATTGTATTGACGTAGGAATGGAAATAGAATTTTTTAATTTACAATACGAGCACTGCGTTATAAGAAAAATGTCTTGTCAACATCGCAAAAGATATATTAGGAGAGGTAGTAGAAGCTTAGCAAATAGTTTATATTTTCACCTAAAATTGTAATTATGAATAATAATTAAATTTAATGCTTTAAGCCTCTATATAGCCTCTATAAGCAAACGAAAACGTTAGACTGAGGGAAGGATGGGATATTGAGTGCTATCAGGACAGACATTAATTTAAATACAGATAATGAAAAATTCGTATTAATCAGAGTTAATTTACTTATTGAAATAATTTATATTAATCAGTGTGTATGTGGGGGGTCGCTATATAAGAAAGGAGTTAATGAACTTAGTAGAAAATAATGACACTTGGTTCGCTGTACAAATGCACTCGGAAGCTGGAGCGTGTACAACCAAATCGTGTCAATATTCACCAGTATGAATCAATAATCCTATAATATAATAATATAACCGTTTAATAAACAATTTGTACATGTAATCTTACCACGGTTTGACGTGATTCCTCTATTCGCATTCTCATTGCTCTCCTTGTTTGAGCTTTGCATTTGTTGCTGAATCTTATCTCCAATATCAGAAATTTTTTTTGAAAGCTGTTCGATTTTTTCCGAATTTTCTTCTTCATTTTTTTCAATTTTATGTATGCGATTTTCTAAATTGGCTATTTGTTGCATTGCACTTTTTTCTAACCTTCTAAGTTCATCATAAACCATGACGAATTCTCTAATTTTATCTTTAAATGTCCCAAAATCATTCTCAAGGGATTTAAGAGATTCAGGTAACAAATGTATGTCATTGAATGTCTTGTCAAATTGGTTTCCCATAGTTTCTTTTACAGTCTGAATTTCTTTCCCATATTGTGTACATATATTATTTTCTTTCACTACACCCATATCGAAATTTTTTTTTACTTCTTGTTTTAATAGTGTCTGTTCCAAAGCTAAATTATTTAGTTTTATTTTCTCTGAATTTTATAATTCAGGCAAGCTTGATTCTGGTGTAACAATAGATTCCTTGTTATCTTTTTCACTCGGATCTTTCTCTGATTTGGAAATATATTCATTGTATACACTGGATAAATGTCCATATTCCGACTCATTTAATTTAGAGTGACTTGAATTAAAAAAAATGAGAGAAAGAAAGGCAATAAAGAAAGGAATTATCAGAATAATCCAATATCGACACCTGTGAAAAGAATTCTTTGATGGCAAAAAACTTTTTTGAGTACTGGTACGGGGGGGGGGTTGCGGTTGAAAATACAAATTAACGTTGAGAAATATGAAAGGTTTTAAAGTTTTAAACTATATTTTGTAAAAAAAAAATGATTTACTAAGTATGAAATCATAAACACAATGATAATAATAACATTTAAGAAAGGCCTCAAAATTATATATTCCTATTTGATTTATGAATAAATACTTATGCATTTTGTATGTTTTATTTGGATATTACCATGCATGGTAACATTACAAAAAAGCCTGAAGACAAAAAATGACATCATCAACTCTTCACTATTGTTAACCTACCTTACGCAAAAATAGTGTTGTCATATGAAGATAAAAAGTTATATCTAAATGTCGAGTTTAAGGCCACAGCAAGTGTTTTCCTCGTTTCAAGAAAAAGATTTTGAAAAATTCTAGTAAAAGCTAAACACGATTCGCAAAAGGAATATGTCAGCAATTTTTATTCGGAGAATCGCTATACCTGCAGACCCCTATAAGAAAAACACCGACATCTTACGAACGAACGTAACCAAAAAAGGGGATCAGTCATCGTAGTCTATTGTTTTCACGGTTGCGTAATTGAATTCTTTAAATTCATTGGGATTTCGATAGATAAAATCCCCACAAGATACCTCATAGCCACGTCTTGTCGTATAGTCGCTACCGTGACACTACATACATTCCAATGGACATTTAAACGAGAAAAGGGTTCGAGAAGGGAAATGAAAGGAATTATTTTTAAAAAAAAGTCATTCTGTGGCACGAAATAAAAAAAACAATAGCATGTGCGGATCGAGAAAGGGTCGAAAGGGGAGGGGACTTTACGAAGGGCGGTCGGGACAATAAGGAGTTATGGTCTACAATTAAATTTCAAGAACCCAAAAACTTTAAAGAAATTCTTGTTCAAAATACTATATGCTGCGAAAAATAAAATTGATATGGCTTTACTACACAGGTATTATTGTCATATCATAAATCTAGGGGGATGCCCGTTCGTAATTTGTTGGTTGATAAAGCTTCTTCTTACAAAGAAGTATCTTAAAAATCTTCATATAATTCTCACGGGTGCTAGTGGACAGCCCCCCCCCCCTCCACCACCCTTAACATCCTAGACCGATAGCTATTTTTTAATTTCACTCTAAAAGCTCAAAGGCATCTCGATATATTGCTTGAAACAAAAGTGTAACGGATGGACAGAAATTTAAGACAAATGGGCAGACCCAAATTAATCAACTTTTAGGGGGGGATGGCGCAAAAATTGAAGTTTAGTGAATTACATGTGTTTTGGACATAATTCAAGATATATGAGAGCAAGTTCCATATTAGCATGCCATCATAGGACCTATGCCCAACCTCCCCTAACCCCTAGACATACAAAATTGATACCCGCAGTTATAAAGTTAGAGTCAATTTAAGATACTACGGTCATGGTTTTTTTTTTAATAAAAAGTGTATACTATGTACTTTTTTTGGATTTTTCATATGAAATACATTGTAAATATGTACAAGACGAATAATTTATGAAAGAAGACAAATATAAATATCTTGGGACCCGTTATGTATATTTGGGGTTGTGGGTGGGGATGTTGTCTGGTCTACAAGCACTTGTGATAAACATATGTGTATAGATAGTTTTGAAAGATGCCATGACAACTAAGTGACAACTACGTTTTCATGTCATTCACAATTTTAAAAGTCCGGTATCTTTTTGTCGTTTTCTGGAACAATCTTTTTTTGTTTGTTTTAAAACAGGATGATGAATATATATTTTTCCTTACAGATGAAGCAAGTTATAATTTCGGTTATAGTTTTTATATGTATATTGGATCTTCGGTCAAAATTACTGTGTGTGATCAAAAGTATAATGTGTATCTTTTAATTTTAGGTTTTGACGAATAATGCATGGTTAACAAAAAAATGACATAGTGGAACACACTTTAGTACAAAGAACAGAACTTCACTAAGAAAAATGTACCACCCTTCATAAATGCATATTTTCAGCCTTTTTATAATCCACATGTATAAACAGATATACATGTACACACGGTCTCATATAGGAACGGGGTTGAGGGATTTGGGATAAGCCCCCCCCCCCTAATAAAGTCTAAAAATAAACATTGTAATATTATAGAAAACTTAGCAACTGTATACTTGTGCCCCCCTCAATAAAAAAGAATCTTTCATTTTGGCTTCCAAAGGAATTGTTTGGTAGTGACTCTAACCTAAAAATATATATATTCGAGGGGTTTTGTGAGGTCCTATGATGGCATCCTAATATGGAACTTGCTCTCATATATCTTAAATTATGTCCAAAACACAATTCACAAAACTTCCATTTTTGCGCCGCCCCTCCCCCAGTGAAAGTTTGGGATATTAATTTCGGTCTGCCCATTTGTCTTAAATTTCTGTCCGTCTGTTACATTTTTCTTTTAAGCAATATCTCGAGAAGCCTTTGAGCTTTTACAGTGAAATTAAAAAATATTTTTGGATCTAAGATGTTAAGGCTGGGAGTTGGGGGTGGGGGGGTCCTGTCCACTAGCACCCGTGAGATTTATATTAAGATTTTTAAGATACTTGTTTGTAAGAAGAAGCTTTGTCACCAACTAATTACGAACGGGAATCGCCTGGATTTATGAAATGGAAATAATACCTATGTATTAAAGCCATATTAATTTTATTTTTCGCAGCATATAGTATTTTGAACAAGAATTTCTTTAAAGTTTTTGGGTTTTTGCAATTTAATTGTAGACCATACTTCCTAATTGTCCCGACCGCCCTTCGTAAAGCCCCCCCCCTTTGACCCCAACTAGATCCACACATACTACAGGTATTACTTTTTATTTCGTGCCACAGAATGACATTTTAAAAATTTTTCTTTCATTTCCCTTCTCGAACCCCTTTGCTCGTTTAAATGTCCATTGAAATGTATTTTAACGTCACGGTAGCGACTATACGACAAGATGTGACTATGAGGTATCTTGTGGGGATTTTATCTATCGAAATTCCAATAAAATTGAAGAATTCAATTATGCAGCCGTAAATACAATAGACTACAATGACTGATCCCGGTTTTTTGTTACGTTCGTTCGTAAGATGTCGGTGTTTCTCTAATAAGCTCTAAAATATGACGCCTCAAAAAAAGAAGCTATTGCGTAAATCAAGGGATCGACATGGGCCTAAACTTATTTCCCGATATCTCAAAAAGTATTGAGAATTTGTAATACGTGAAAATGTCACGGAAAATCCTTAAGACTGGCAAAATACGTCTGGTGACGTCACTTTCGGCCATACCGAAAGTAGTCAGAAAATGCATATTTTTGCCATTATTGACTGGTTTATGCATAATGTATGTTACTAAAAGCATAAAACTGTCCGTCTAACGACATCACTTCCGGTTGAACCGGAACCGGAAGAAGCAAGAAATTGCTTACTTTTGCAAAAATCATCTTTTGGAAGATTTAAATCCTTGTAGACGTCATTACTCTAATTAAACAAATGTTTCTTCCTGTCAAACAGGACGTAGGATCTCGTTGCTTTGCTCTTGCATTTATTATGTCTTTCACCATTTCAGGGAAAACATTTGTTTTGTTTTTCTGTATCTTATTAGGTATTTTCACCTTCCTTAGTTGCCTCTTGAATCTATTTATTGCGAAAGTATTCTTTGACCACTTCAATGAGTAATGGTCTCTGAAAGGTTTTGAATTTTACGAATAATGTTTTCAAAAGTTTTCAAAACTAGAAATCGTAGAGACATGGTACCAACTGCATAAGATTTTCATTGACTTTAGCCTTGTAATTTATGCAAAGTTCATTCTAAAACTGAGAAATCATTTTTTTTCTCTTTGTCTTTCAGCATATACTATTTGTCTTTGAATCAATAAAAGGTACTTTAAAAACTCTTTCAGAATTTTAAATCTTGTCCCTTAAGAATGACGCTTTTGAAAGTTATTGCACCTTGTTATCGCTACTCCTCCGAAACTGTAAACCAAAGAGATACGAAACCTTCACTTATGTCTTGAGGGTCTTTAATCAAGACTTCAATCTATTTAGAGCAAAAGGATTTGATGACACCTTATATGGGTTATTGCCCTTTGTGTTTAAGATAAACCTTATGTCTTAAGAGCAATAAGTCTTAGAGGCATGGGGTTAACTGTAATGTAACCCTTGACCTTTGCCTTTGACCTTGAAAATATATTCAAGTTTAAAGATCAAGGTCGTTTTTTTTAAAAAAAATATTGTTTTTCATTTTTTAAAAAACTTTTTCTGGTTTCTTTTTAAAGAAATTTAATTTAATGAAGTTAAATAGAAATAAATTCAAAGAAGGTGGAAAAATCTCTTATTGTGAACAATAAGTCTATTAGTCCTCTGTTCTTTTTTCTTATTGTTTATTATTTTTCTGCAGTGTGGTTTTGAGTTTCAAGATTTATCGAAAAGATTTATAGTCCATGAAAATATACTTCATAAATGATTTTTGAAATGACCCCCTTTTTTTCCGATATACCTGTAAAATGATTGTTAAAAATCTCAACAATTTCTTGCGTGTCCTCAGTGGTGTTATTATTGTCAGATGTAGACATTGGTAAAAAAATTAATTGATTTTGATGCTAATTTATTAAATGTCTTCCACATTTCTTGTGGATTTTTGTTTTGCTCTATAGTTGACCTATAATATTTGATCTTTGCGCTGTCTATAAGTGCCGTGACCTTGTTTCTCCAGATTCGGAAGTTTTCAAAGTCACCATTTTGATGGAAACTGTCACGCATATGTTGCGCCTTAGTGATTTCTGGTGTTAACCATTTAGGGCGATTATTGTTTTTTACTCGCTTAGTTTTAATCTTTGCATGTTTGTCCAATACTTTGTTAAATAGGATATAAAATTTTCTCAAAATTTCATTTGGATCACATATGCTTTCCAGTGTTGTAAAATTTGCACTATATAAATCATTTAAGAAATTGTGTTCATTGAAGTTTTTAAAGCATCTGTATGTTATCTCAGTGTGCTTTCCTTTTCGTAAGAATGTATTTGATTTCTTGTGAAACACACTGGGTAGTGGTCTGACAAAGCTATGGGGGGCACTTGAATTTCACACATGCTTTCAGGTAAATTAGTGTAAACTTGGTCAATGATTGTTCTTGATGTGTTTGTAAACTAGTTGGATGTTGAATTACTTGTGTAAAATCAAACTCCTCTAAAGCAGAGATCCAGTACCGAGGGGGGTCTTTGAGCAGGTCAATATTAAAGTCACCTGTTAGAATAATTTCATTTACATCACAGCGGGAGGCACAATTTATCTCTCTAGCCAACTCATCAACCCATTTGGAGGTACATGTAGCAGATGGAGGCCGATATGCAGAACAAAAGAAAATTGGTTTACATTTTGGAATTATAATTTCAAGCCATATTGTTTCTTTTTCATCTTGTTCAATGTCATCTCGACGCTTATAATTTAGATCTTTAGACACATAGACAATAAGCCCTCCACCTGCTTTACCTAATCTAGCCTTTCTTTCGAAAACATATCCATCTATACTTAATTCATTATCAACTGTATTTTCATTTGAAAAGGTTTCACAAACCCCGAACACATCCAGTGTTTGCTCACTATTTAAAAGTAATTGAATTTGATCAAATTTTGGCAAAATGTGACAAACATTTATAAATTCCCAAATTTTAGTCCCTTTTTATTTAGACTAAAAGGTGATTGTGAATTTCTAGATTTTTCGGGAGGATGATTTGTATCCTTTTTATCAGTGACTTTGAATTTTTTAAACGTTTTATCATTGTTTGTATAATTTTCTGACTTTTTTAAAAGTGAATTAACAGACTTTTTTTATGATATGTCGCTTGTTTAAATTAATGTCCATGAAAGATTGTGAACATTTACAATTTACGTTGTTACATTCTTAACATAAGTTTTTAAGTTCTTCATAATGGTTTTTACCACTAGCAAAATTGTTATTTGTAATAACGGCTGTACATTAATCGCCCATTCCCTAATATTCACAAAATTAAACTTTGTGACCAACTTCGCCACATTTCCAGCAAGTAATTTTCCTCCCATGTCTGCAGTTTCGCGCGGAATGGCCCTCTTCACCACGGAATGGACAGGTGTAATTACGGGATGTATTAAGGCGGCCTTAATTGTACTCTGTCGCGTTTCAAAATGTTCATATGTCCTTGAAGGATTCTGAGAAACGAAGATGTCCCTTTGTCAGAGAGATGGATTCCGTCCTTCCAGTACAATTCCGGGCGAGGTCTCTCTTGCTTTAACACCTGTGTTGTAGGAATCACTGTAGCTCCATATTCCTCAAAAACATAATGAATTATATTATTTATTTCACAAACATTGATATCTTTCCTGGCCAAAACTTCACAAATATACACTTGGACATTAGCATTCCGGGACTTGAGATCGGTGATAATTTTCACAAAATCATTTTCAATGGCCTGAGGCCTTCGCGCAGCTTCCTCCATGGTTAAATTTTCAAATGTGGAGAACCCTGGGCCTCGCTGTCGCGGTTGTTTCCGACATCATTTCCTCCAGGAAGAATGACCACATCATTGTAGGAAGAGACTTTCATCTTTGCTAATTTTGAATGAATGTGAGAGACTTGGGCTCCTCTGTTCGTGCTTACTTGTACACAGGGCAGTAATCCTCGGGTTTTGATTCTCTGCAGGATTTAACTCCCAATCAAAAGCACAGATTTTCCATCTACTGGCTATCTCCGTATTTTCTTCGTCTTTTGGCTTTGTGGCAAATATGGATTGGATTCTGTATCCGTGGATTCCATGGAAGTGCTTGAATCTGTTCTGGTGGCAGTAATGGCGCACTGTGTATGTCTGGAGACTCCGTTTGATACTGGGAGACCTTCGGTAGTCGTTCCTTTCTGTTTCAGAGATTTATCTAATGTCTGAGTTGACGTACTTTTACACTTCTCTCCTTTTTGAAGCAACTGCTTTTTTAGATTTTCAACTTCCTGTGTTAAGGTTGCAACCATTTCAGAGAGTTGTTTGATGGTCTCTGCACTGCTGCATTTGTCACAATTAGAGTCCGCAGCTAGTTTGTGGGTAGATTTTGGGGTGGATGCTAAATATGGAGATGGTTGGTGAATAACCAGCTTGCATTCCGTTTCACTATGATTAGCATCTTGAGTTAAATTATGCACATCAGGTTGACTCTTCATTTCATTCAGAAATTTTCTCCTGTACCATTCAAAGGCACTAGACCCTTGAATGAGGATAGTATTAGTACTTTTATAAATCGTTACTGTTACTGACTCACATGCAGACTTGTATATGCACCCGTTTTTCTTGTTATTTCCATGAAATAAGAGCATTTTCTGGAGCACAGATAGGAGAAAATCATGTTTCTGGCCATCACAGTTTATAGTCAAACTTTCTTTGTTGAACCTAATCTGGAGAAAGTCTGGTATACTAACTGATGGGGTTAAGTCCAGATCATTATCCTTTCCAGTAAAAAATTGTGATATTGCACTAAATGAGTTCCAAATTGATTTAAAAAGATTGAAATTTACACTAAGATCCATGATATCTTGATCATTTTCACTTATCAGCTGGGTACAGGTAACAGCTGGGTACAGGTAAGAGCTCATAAAACACGTCTTATCTCTTCAACAGTCAAAGGTCGATGTTATTCCAAAAAAGAAAAATTAAACTCTTTTTATATCTATTGCCCCTGAAAGTTTTTGAATTTTACTGATAATCAGAATTCAAAAAAAAAAATAAGTCATAGAGATATGAAATCAACTGCATAAAATTTATTGACATTTGACCTTGAAAATCATATCAAGGTCAAAGGACAAGGTCATTCCAAATATGAGAAATAAATTTTCTTTCCATAACTCTTACGTCCTTAAACGTATACTATCCATCTTTTAGTCTCAAATATTTACTATTAAAACTATTTAAAAGATTTCATTACTGTCTCCTAAGATTGACCTTTTCAAAGTCATTGCCCTTTCTGTAAAAAAACCTTGTTATCGCTTCTCACTGAAAACTATAAACCGTGCTGACACAAAACCTTCACTTAAATCATCAGGTCCTTAGGCACAACTTCAATCTATTCCGTGGGGAAGGATCTGATGACCCGTTATATGAGATATCGTCATGCAATGTCTTTGCACTTATTATAAAAGTTTATAACTTTAAAAGTATAAATTATAGATGCATTATGTTAATTACAATGTAACCCTTGACCTTAAATAATTTATCAAGGTCAAAAGTCAAGGTCATTTTCAATTTATTAATTTTACTCTATCTTTAAGCCATTTCTTGTTTTTTTTTAAGAAATAAATATCAAATGAGAATTCAAAGAAGGTGGAAAGACCTCTCATAGTTTGAGATCAATTAGTCTGTTAGTAATTATTTTTATTAGGATTATCAACATTTCTGTGGAAAACGTATTGATATTATTCTGTTTGTTATAAGGTCTTTCACCTTTCTGTGGAAAGACCTCTTCAAATCCTTATGTTTATTATTATCTTATTTCTGAGAGACTTTTGAAACAGCAAGTCTTATTTAAAAAAAATTTAAAATTCATAATACTTGATATTAAAAGTTACTCTGAAAAATGACCCTCCCCCTTTTTAATCTTCGACCCCGTTCGAAGTTATTGCTTCTCTTGCAAGAAATAAATGCTTGTCGTCGCTACTCCTCCAAAACCGTATAAAAAAGGAGGCTCAAATTAAACCATCACCGATGTCTTTGACTTATTCATTGCGAAAATATTTTTCGATCCCTTCAATGGGTCATTGCGCTCTGGAGTTTTTGAATTTAAGGAATAATAAAAAAATTCAAAACGAGAAGTCGTAGAGATTGGGACCAACTGCATAAGATTTATGTGACCTTTGACCTTAATATTCCTGCAAGGTCATATAACTTCAAAAGTATACCGGTAAGTCGTAGAGGCATGGGATCAGCAGCAATGTGACCATGTGACCCTTGACTTTGAAAAATTCCATCAAGGTCCAAAGGTCAAGGTCATTACATTTTTAAAGTTTCTATCTGTGAAGCCATTCTTAAGTTCATTTTGCTTAAATATTAATTTTAGAAAGTAATATATAAAAAAAATTGAGAGAATTAAATGAGATGGAAAGAACTCATTGTTCTGTGAATAATTAGTCTACTTGTTTTTAGCTATATTTAGCTACGGCACCTGTTATTACGTATCCACCAGGACTATAGATATAGGGTTAAGAAGAACATGAACATACTGGAGTATTATGTTTCATATACAAAACTCATTATAAAAACTAAATACTCAATTTGAATAAAACCACAAAACAAAGATGACTTCAGTACATTATTGTGAGATATATATTTTAAAATGTCCTTTTAGTTCAAAAAGACGGAAACGTCAAGACATTTACTTTTCTTCTCAGCGGGATAACACTAGGGCAAGAATAATGGCAATGAGAATAGTTACAATAATTATAAACAGCAAATGAATATTGCTTATTTCTTTCAAATTGGCAGACATTATGTAAAACGACTCCACGAAACTTTTCTTTGAAAATCCAATATTCCGCTGAAAATCTGTACACTCAGCAATGGGATCCAATACCTATAAAAAGATGTTACAACTTTAAACCTTGAAAAAAAATACACATCTAAGTTCTGTTTTCCACAATATACGTATAATTTAAGCAACATTTTTATCTTTTTTTTTCTTTTTGAAATCTATTCATTTTTAAACTTACTGCTTTCATAATTTTTTGTAGATTCTTATGCTAGAATTTAACAAAGAAATCATTTTCCAAACTTCACATAAAAATTAGGGACCATTGATGCAACCAATATTGAAATAACGACCACAGTAGAAATAATTATTTCAATAGTGGTTGAGAGTCCATTTCAATAACAACATATGTTGCAACCACTTTTGAAATACGACCACTTTTGAAATAATTATTTCAATAGCGAGTGAAAGTGCATTTCAATACAAAACACTGTTGAATTAATTATTTCAATAGTGGTCGTATTTCAATAGTGATTGCAACCATCCAGTTGAGAAGGCTTCAGTCCTTAATAAATATTTTGTACAAGTTTCATTTATTACAGATGAACCAGACATTCCTTTCCATGGTCCTGGTCCACCATTACAAAATACAGACATTTTATCTGAAATATTTATCACTGAAAATAAAGTTTACGATCAATTATGTATCATTGACAGCAGTAAACCAGCTGGTCCTGATGGTATTTCCCTAAGAGTGTTGAAAGAAATAGCTAGAACAATTAAAACCCCTCTAACAAAACTCTTTAATAGATCACTAATTGAAAAAAAAGTTGCCAGATATTTGGAAAGTATCACAGATTACACCCGTATTTAAAAATAAAGTTAGTGCTCAAGAAGTATCAAATTATAGACCAATATCCCTAACAAGTGTCTTACGTAAAATAATGGAAAAAGTTTGTTTAAAAGATTGCATAAGTTTATGAAAGACAATAATGTTATTTACAAATATCAGTCAGGGTTTCAACCTGGAGACTCAACTGTGAACCAAATAGTAGAAATATATAACACTATAATTTCAAGACTTGTGATATCTCAAAAGCATTTGATAAAGTTTGGCATAAAGGTCTCTAATATAAACTAAAAATTTATGGTATTAATGGCAACATATTAGGCTGGATTGAGAATTATTTGTGTGATAGACAACAAAAAGTTGTAATTGATGGCTTTTCATCAAACCATGAGACAGCAAATGCTGGTGTTCCTCAGGGTTCTGTTTTGGGACCTTTTCTTTTTCTCCTACACATAAATGATATTTGTGATAATTTAGCAAACAATATACGTCTTTTTGCTGATGACACTTCTTTATATGTTATTGTAGAAAAAGAAGCCACAAATGTAGCACAATCGCTTACTAGTGATCTAGATCTAATTGATAAATGGTCCAAAAAATGGCTTGTTGATTTTAATCCAAACAAAACTGTAAATGTTGATTTCACCCGCAAGAATATAAATATCCCCCCATTACATTTGGTCAACATGGCCTATCTTTTATTCAAAATGCATCTCATACCCATCTAGGATTACATTTTCAAAGTGATGCTACCTGGACATCGTATATACAATTAATTCATGAAAAAGCTACAAAACAACTAAATATCCTCAGAATGCTTAAGTATAAAGTGAAAAGGAAAATACTTGTTAAGATATACTTTGCATTTATTAGACCTGTTTTAGAATATTCTGACGTTGTTTGGGACAATTGTTCTGATAAAGATGCAAAACTTTTAGAAGATATCCAAGTTGAAGCAGGTAGAATCATTACTGGTTTAAGATCAAATTCCTCTAGATCAAAATTGTATGATGAATTAGGGTGGGATCTTTTACAAACTAGGAGAAATATTCATAAATTGCTACTATTTTATAAAATCATGAATGGCTATTCACCTAAATATTTAAAGGACTTGATTGAACCTTTTCGTCCTACAAACCAGCCCTATAATCTTAGAAATAATGATGCAGAATTCAAAATTTCTTCTATAAGAACTACATCATAGATGGAAAGTTTCTTTCCATCAACTGTTAAACTGTGGAATAACTTTAATGATTATATCAGAAATGCTCCTGGAATATCTTCATTCAAAGATCTTTTAAATTCTTACTTTTGTAAAAAAGGTAAAGAAATTTATCATTTTGGAATAAGAAAGTAGAAGTATATGGAGATAACGAACAGTATTCAATGTCAAAGTCCATTAAACAATATAAAAAATAAGAGCAGAGCAAACACGGACCTCCGAAACATATCAGAGGTGGGATCAGGTGCCATGGAGGAGTGAGCATCCCCTGCCGACCGGTCACAACCGCCGTGTGCTCGTTGTCATGATCAGGAAATAACGGAAAAAATCCGACCGGTCACATCCGCCGTGTGCTCCTTGTCATGATCAGGAAATAATATCAATAAAATTTGTCGTCAATTCAGTGTATAAATAATGGACGAACAATTGGTATGAAAAAGTCAGTCAGCATTTGACTCAATGATAAATTGTATTCGTTGACAAGGTCATTGTATCGAACATAGAATTTACGAAATGATGATTTTAAACGAGACTGTTGATATTCTTGTTTCATCAACTTGCTTGTCAATAATTTACCTCGTTTAAGAAATTGTTCATACGTGGAGCATGCTCTTGCGTATCGAATCAACTGAGATATATATACTCCGTATGCAGGTGATGAAGGTATATTGCTGCATAAGTAAGGGAAGTTAAAGTCATCACGTTTATCATATAGCTTGGTTGTTAGATTACCATTAGTGTCTTTTTCAAGTAAAATATCCGAGTATGAAGCAGAAGTGTCGGACTCAAGCTCACCAGGATATATCGTATCGACGTAGGAATGGAAATAATCATTATTAATTGACAATACGTCGTCGATATATCTAAAAGTCGAAGAGTTGAAGGCCATAGCAAGTGTTTTCTTCTTTTCATGCATAGGATTTTGCATAAATTCTGCTTCATATGAATATAAAAATAAGTCTGCTAATAACGGAGCGCAATGTGTACCCAACGGAATTCCAATAGATTGTTGGAATACCTGGTGTCCAAAAACCACATAGATATTGTCAATCAGAAACTCAAGCATCTTCTTGATGTCAACTTCGGAGTACTTATGTGTGCAATCAGAATCTGTTTTAACAAAATAATTTTGCAAATGACCAATAATGAGGTATGTAAATTTACGAGTTCCATTTTTATTGAAGAAGCAGCTGTCAATGATATCAAAAAGCCTGGATTTTAAGTTGTCATGGGGAATTGTTGTGTATAAAGTTGAAAAGTCGTTAGTTTTTAAGCTGTTGATTTTTGTAGTCTTGTGATTTCAAATTGTCCAAAAGTTCTTTAGAATTTTTAAGTATCCACATCTGATTTACACCACTTCTTGAATATATAGTTGCACAGTACTCTTGAAGTTTTCCTTCACTACTGTCAAAATCTTAGTGAGAAGTAACGAAAGAGGCTTGGTTGAACATTTACTGGAACCTGCAATCTATCTTTGTTTGTAAGGATTCTTATGAAGTTTCGGAATCCAATATATATAAGGTAGTTCAAATTCATTTTGGCTCTGTGGAATATTAAAAGTATTCAAAACTGACAGGCGATTTTGAAGAATTTCTTCCTTAGAAAGAGAAGTATGAGTATAAGTAGGATTACCACTTGTAGAATGAAATCCAATACAATATAATACATTGTCTATTGCGGAATAATGCAAGTAATTTAAAGGCAGACTTATATAACCAATTTTTATCAGAAACACCAATGTTTGAATACTGTACTGATTCTGTTGAAGATGCTCATCATTATTTTTTTGCTTGTCCAAAATATAACTCTCCAAGAAATGTACTTTTCCAAACAATCCAAAACAATATTGATTGGGATCAAACTCATGAACTTGATTCACTTTTGTATGGTAGTCCCAATCAAGGACTAGGTATTAATAATCAAATATTTGAAGCAGGACATGCTTTTATCGCAGCAACAAAACGTTTTATTTGAAACTGTCATGTATGTTACTTATGCCAACGCTTTCTAACCGGTACTACATTGTAAATGTTTTTTCTTTTCTCTATCTACTTTTTTTATACCCACTTTTTCTAAAGAAAGTTCGGGTATATTGTTCTTACTCATGTCCGTCCGTCCGTCTGTCACACTTTTCTTCCCTGAACTCCTTCTACAATTTACTCAGCAGCCTAATCATCTTTTGAGAGATGGTTGGTGGTGTCATGTAGATGTACAGTAAGGTTTCGGAATTTTGATTTTGCCCCCGGGGTATCAAATGGGGGTCGAAAAATGACGTTTTTTTTTTTGGCTAAAAGCCCAGTCTTCCCTGTACTCCTACATTTTACTCAGCAGCCTAATCATCTTTTGGGAAACGGTTGGTTGTGTCATGTAGATGTACAGTAAGGTTTCGGAATTTTGATTTTGCCCCGGGGGGTCAAATGTGGATCAGAAAATGACGTTTTTTATGCTTAAAGCCCCGTCTTCCCTGAACTCCTTCTTTATTTCACTCAGCAGCCTAATCATCTTTTGGGAGATGGTTGGTGGTGTCATGTAGATGTGCAGTAAGGTTTCGGTATTTTCATTTTGCCCCGGGGGGTCAAATCAGTAGCCTCATCATCTTTTAGGAGAGTTAAATATTTTGAAAATTAGGTAAAACATCAACATCATTGGGTAAAAAATAGCATCCTGGGAAACATCTTCAATTCTTATGAGTAATGTACATGTCAAATGTGAAAGTCATATTTCTTCTCAATCAAAAGTTATAAGCAAATGCAACATTTTTGAAAAGTAGGTTAAGCTTTAAGACCAGGTATTCCAACAATCTATTGGAATTCCCATTGGTACAAATTACGTTCCGTTATTAGCAGACTTATTTTTATATTCATATGAAGCAGAATTTATGCAAAATCTTATGCGTGAAAAGAAGAAAACACTTGCTGTGGCCTTCAACTCGACATTTAGATATATCGACGACGTATTGTCAATTAATAATGAAAATTTCCATTCCTATGTCGATACGATATATCCTGGTGAGCTTGAGATAAAAGATACCACAGAGTCCGACACTTCTGCTTCATCCTTGGATATTTTACTTGAAAAAGACACTAATTGTAATCTAACAACCAAGCTATATGATAAACGTGTTGACTTTAAGTTTTCTATCGTCAACTTCCCTTACTTATGCAGCAATATACCTTCATCACCTGCATACGGAGTATATATATCTCAGTTGATTCGATACGCAAGAGCGTGCTCTACGTATGAGCAATTTTTTAAACGAGGTAAATTTTTGACAAGCAAGTTGATGAAACAAGAATATCAACGGTCTCGTTTAAAGTCATCATTTCGTAAATTCTATGGTCGATATAATGACCTTGTCAGCAAATACAATTTATCATTGAGTCAAATGCTGACTGACGTTTTTCATACCAATTGCTAGTCCATTGTTTATACACTGAATTGACGACAGATTTTTTCCGTTATTTCCTGATCATGACAACGAGCACACGGCGGGTGTGACCGGTCAGCAGGGGATGCTCACTCCTCCATGGCACCTGATCCCACCTCTGATGTTTCAGAGGTTCGTGTTTGCTCTGCTCTTATTTTGTATATTGTTTAATGGACGTTGAGATTGAATACTGTTCGTTATCTCCATATCCTTCCTTCTTCAGTCAAGGTCACCGAGTCATGATTTATTTAAAAAGGTTTTATCATAGGTAATAATATACATGCATGTATAATATGAATTCTACGAAAAATGATAAATTTAAGCAATGTAATTTTTTTGCAAGTATGGCAAACTTTAAGGTCATGGGTAAAAAAAAATCATGCCATTGTCACAGGTAAATACTAATACATTTGTTTAATACAAAAGCCTTGTCTATTAACATTTAATAGATATGACCATGATGACCAAGGTTAAATTGACAGACTGACATACAGATGTACATATTTCTATGTGAATTGGTTAAAATTGGCCCAGTGGTTGTAGAGAAGTTAAAAATGTAGAAACTTTCCAGACAAACAGATGGACGACAGACGTAATGTGATAAGGAAACCAGAAAAGCTCAAATGAGATAAAAATGTAGGATTCACAAGTATTTTAAAGGGTTACCATGGTTACAGTATTTGAAAAGCTTTTTTATGCAATTTTTGGAGAAGATGAAAATGTTTGACATATGTATCCATTATTGAAAAAAACCCTGAACATTTCAGAAAACAGTATGATTGATATTAATTAATCAAGGTGTTTTGAGTAGCAAAATAAAGGTAGTAAACTTTTATAGCTAATTCAACCACAGAACTTAGTCAATTTTAAGATGCGCAACCTTTTCAAATCTTATAATTATTTTTTTTAGAATATTTATATAATCAATTCTGATTCAAGGGAGAACAAGAGATACAACCAACATGCTCATGTTTTATGTTATTTTAAGTAATTTGTTTGTTTGTTGTTTGAGAAAACAACTCTCTCTCTCTCTGGAATTTTTCCCTCATATGGAGACATCGTCACTTAAAAATAATGAAGACAAGATGTGTTTGTTAAACCCTGATGCCCATGTATGGCAGCTTATGGCGAAGGTTGAAGTTTCTCAAATGTATGGCAAACTCAAAGGGCAAGGTCAAAGGGTTAAAATTGTTGGTATCAAAGTCTTGTCACAAGGAATACATATGTGAAATAAGAAATCCCTGGTACTTCCTGTTCACAAGTTAATTGCCAAGGTTAACGTTTTTTTAAGTGGGTCAAACTCTAGGGTCAAGGTCAAACATATTTATACCTGTTAAAAGTTCACAATGAATACACATGTTAAGCATGAAAGCCCTAGCAGCTACTGATCAAAATTTAAGCCAAATTACTTATCAAATTTCTTCAGACAAACAGAGAGGCATTACTAATTAATACAAGAAGCAAAATTTGTATATAGTCAAATGGGGGAAAATCTATTTTGGAGTCACAAGATCAATTGTAATTTCAGGGACAGGGAGTGGCTAGGGAGAGTAGAAATCCCCCCCCCCTCCCCTGGAATTTGCTTTGTTATTCAAATAAGACTATATACTGAAGCAAATAAAAAAAATGACTTTGGACATTATCCCCCTTATAACACATTCACCCCACGACACCACTATCATTGATTTTATTTTGTTTTCATTTTTTTTCTTTGCTTGTGAGGAAATTCTGGGCTAGCATTTTTATGACTGAAGTGTGAACCCCCCTCCCCCTCCTGAAAAAAATCTGGATCTGCACCAGTAACTGAATGTCACATGGACAACGGGAGATAACTTCACAATGTGAAATTTGACTACTGTGGCATGCGATGATCTTTGAACTTTAACCTAATCTTTCGGTTTATTTTACCCCAATATATACTTAAACTTGTACTTACCGACTGTCATAGTTCTTGTCAACTTCATGAAATATAATCCAATTATAACACAAAATGAATATTTACCATACACATCTGCACCATGTGCATGCTATGTCAACCTTGGATGATTCCGTTCAGTACGAATCAGCCGAAGTGTGCCGAGTGATGCTTAATCTAAAAATAAGTTATGGGTGATGCAACCCAATGTGATGTAGAAATTTTCCAAAAGGCGTTTACATGTAAACATGTAAAGTTCAAGAACAAATTTTAATAAATTAATTCATAACAAACTATGATTAAAATAACTTTTCCATCTACATGTGTAGCCTATTAGCCTATTTAAAAAAATGTACGTTTCGTGAGATCGAGGGTGTGTATGTGTGTGGTGTTTGGGGGGGGGGGCATTATTTAATTTAAAAAGGTTCCAATAATGATCAAAACATTTTGTAAAATCTAATTCACACCATTAATTAGATTCTGTTTTTGCAAGCACATAGGCGTCGAAGCCGGGGGGTGGGGGTGCTAGGGGTGGCTTTAACCCCCCTTTTTTGCATAGATAGACATTTTCTATGTATTGAAAATTGGGGTTTACCTTTTTTTGTTGGTTTAGCCCCCCCCCCTACATTCTATTTCCTTCCGATGCCTATGAAGTATATAAAATACTGAGTCATAAGTCACAGGGTCTGAGAATGATATACTCTATGTGACAAATACATGTACTGTGTAAATTATAGAATTATTTTGACTTTTCCTTGGAAAGCCCAATATGTACGGTTGTGTATTTAGAGGCAAACACATTAGTGCGGGTATTACTGTCTCATAACAGCATCTAGTTTTCTTTTGTTTTTTTGTAACTATGTTTGTCTATTTATTTCCATATTGTGTGTTCATGTTAACCTTGTAGGAAGAGGGCTAAAATAGGCTTTGCCTGCTGCCCAATCCCATTCAGTTATGTGAATAAAATTTTGTATAAATAAAAAATATAATCATTGATGGATAGGAAATTTTCTCTTATACATATACTTCTAAAAAAAACTAAACATTTATTCTATGGCACAGGTATTTTAAAAGGTAGGAGGAACTTGTAATATATACTTGTAGGGATGTCAATTTTACTCGGACAGCTTAGTCGAATAATCGGATGCTTTAGTCGAACGATAGTCGAATAATCGTTTAATTTTAATAATTTTTCAGATCATTTTCACTGTTTATACTTTACAAACTAGTTTACAATATTTAACCTATGCTATCACCATTATACAACGAACAAGATGTGTTTGTGAAACACTATGCGCCCGGCAGCACAAAGTTCGAAAAAAAAGCTATTTTTAGCTTAAAGGTCAATGTCAAGGTCACAAGGTCATTGAACTTGATATCATTTTAAAGAACTTGATTAGTGGAGAATGCAAACCAAACATGAAGTCTCTATCTCTCATGGTTCAAAAGTTACGGTTAACGTTCAAAAAAGCTATTTTAGCAGCATATAGGTCACAGTCAAGGTCATAGATCTTAGTGTCATTCAAAAGAGCTTAATGAGTAAAGTAAGCACACCAAATATGAAGTCTCTATCTTTCATGGTTCAAAAGTTATGGCGAAGGTTAAACTTTGAAGACAAAAAAAAGGTATTTTTAGCATATAGGTCACAGTCAAGTTCACAGGGTCAGTGACATTGGTATCTTTGGAAAGAGTTTTATTAGTTGGGTTTACATACCAAATATGAAGTCCATATCTCTCATGGTTCAAAAGTTATGGCAAAGGTTAAAGTTTGCAGACAAACAGACAAACAGACAGACAGACAGGACAAAAACAATATACGCCCCGGATCTCTCGATCCGGGCGCATAATTTCCAAATTATAAACATGTGCGTAGTACAATAAAAATTTAACATCAATATGTATCCAATGTATTTAATTTCAAAATTAATATATTAGCTTCATATTTTATCTAAATGCAGGATACGAAACGCTCGTATTTGTTCTTTTTTTACATAACGGTAGTACATGTACCTCATGATTGAAGCCAATTTCTATGTGTCCGTCAATGATCTTTGACATGTAAACAATTAAAGTGTGTCTCTTATTAAAACAAAGAGAGAGAGCGATAGCTTGGGATTAATTTTAATTATGAAATTTTGTGAAAACAATCAATGATTATATGGGCTAGCGGATGTATGAAATTAATATCAGAAAAAGAAAACACGGTTTAATTACTCTCATAACTGACCTTAATCTACATGTATTTACAAATTTATAATAGATGTTTAGGCAATATTCTTTAAGAATATTTGTATCACGTCAGATCTTAGTTTGAATTTACAAAAACTAAACAATTGCCGTCTCCATTTAAAACTCTCCATTTAAAACAATCATATAACATGTTTGATTTTCTGTCCCAATCTGTTTTTTGTTTTCTTTTGGTCATTTTTGCGAAGAAATTACTTTAGGAATGATTCACTTAAAGACTGTATATGTTTGACTAATTCGGGATATGAAACATCATGTTTGATGATACACTGCATAATACAAGTTCTGTTTCACATAACTTTGATATTACTGTTTACATTTTTTAAGCTATACCAAAACTGTAGATTTTCAAACATATTTGCCGAATATACATCGACGTAAAAATAATTTCCTTTGAAAATTTATACCATACCCTTAATTTTACATATGAAAATATATTGATCTGTAAATAAACGAAATGGGCAAATATAAGTTTATTGCCTTGAATTCAACATTACTTTGATAAAACACATTTTTAACGAACAACCGACTAAAGAAATTTTAGTCGATAGTCGGTATGATCGAAGGGTAGTCGAGTACTCGAATATTCGTTGACATCCCTAATATATAGATATATGTAATTGAAAAACTTCAATAAAAAAAACGTCACTCAACTAGTTCTAGCTTTTAAAAAATATAAAAAGTTTTCAGCGGTATTAATTTGTGCATCAAGGCTTGCAAAATAATTTGATATTTCAGCAATCCAATTACCGTTTGAGAGAGATCTGTAGCAACGTTTTTTAATGTGGGGGAGGGAGTGCTCCAAAACATAAATATCGGTGTATTACAGAGCTGTGCTACATGTGTACCATTAGATCTACTTTTCCAATGATAGATTTCTTCCGTATAAATTCAACACATGTGTCAAGTCCCAGCCATTATGGGTTACATGTATTAAAATAGCCATATTTTTTAAAATGACAAAACAAAAGGCTAATCGGAGGTAAATCTTAAAATTTTGCTTTGAGATTACAATCAGTCGTAAGAAGGCAAAGCATTGTAGAAAATGTGAACAAAACTACGGAAATATTCACTACACTTAGAAATTTTCTTGTAGGGAATTTGGGTTAGAAACACATCCATATGGTCCACATATTGCAATCCTTTTTTAAAGGACGGCAACTTGTTTAAACTTGATTTTTCCCGTACTTTACAGCAGTAATAGAATTATGAAGACATTTAAGCATTTTCATGGCCTTCTAATCAAAATTATGTCAAAAGTAACCCGGCTACCTACTTTTTTATTAATATTATTTTGAAGATAAGATCAAGAAGATATGAAAATCCATTTTCTGAGAGACTACAGTTTACCAATGAAACAGAATTTGTGCAAAATCTTATTCGTGATAAGAAGATATCACTTGCTGTGGCATTCACCTCGACATTTAGATATATCGTCGACGTATTTTCAATTAACAATGGTAATTTCTGTTGAATCTATTCCTACGTCGATACGATATATCCTGGTGAGCTTGAGATAGAAGATACTACAGAGTCTGACACATCTGTTTAATATTTGGATATTTCACTTGAAAAAGACGTTAATGGTAATCTAACAACCAAGCTATATGACAAACATAATGACTTTAACTTTTTTTATCGTCAACTTCCCTTACTTATGCAGTAATATACCTTTCTCATCTGCATACGAAGTATATATATCTCAGTTGATTCGATACGCAAGAGCATGATCTATGTATGAACAATTTCTAAAACGAGGTTAATTATTGACAAGCAAGTTGATGAAACAAGAATATCAACAGTTTCGTTTAAAGTCATAATTTCCCTCACTTATGCAGTAATATACCTTTCTCATCTGCATACGAAGTATATATATCTCAGTTGATTCGATACGCAAGAGCATGATCTATGTATGAACAATTTCTAAAACGAGGTTAATTATTGACAAGCAAGTTGATGAAACAAGAATATCAACAGTTTCGTTTAAAGTCATAATTTCATAAGTACTATAGTCGATACAATGACCTTGTCAGCAAATACAATTTATCATTGAGCCAAATGCTGAGGGACTTTTCTTCATACTAATTGCTAGTCCATTATTTATTGTTTTTTGGAATACTGTTCGTTATCTCCATATTCTTCCTACATTAGATATTGAAAAAAACTCCAATATTTTAGGATCTATTTTCAATGCGTTTACTTAAAAATTAAATCCCGGTACATCTTATTTACAAAGCTACATTTGTGACGGATCATTACAAAAATGTTTTTTTTATTTTTGGAGAAATCTGCTGTTGGCATTTTTCATTTACTAGATTTTGGCCTTAAATCTTATAAAGAAAATATTTTAACAAATTATGGAGAAAAAGAATTTGATTCTTTCTGACAGATTTGTCACTGGTTATTATTAAGATCTATAGGTCTTTATATTTCACAATATTGTACGCATTAGCTTGTTTTAAATTCTCACCCTTTTTTCTGCGGAGTTCTGTTGATACAGCTTGCATAAGTTGTACTGGTAAATTTGGATTTTCAGCTGAAGCAAAAAAAATAACTCTGTCTATCTTCTTGCATTCTGGCGTTTCGGGATACTTCTTATCCGTAAACCACTTTCGGTGTTTTCTTATGTTAAAATGCAATTAAAATTATTTTTCATAACTTATCAAAAATTATTTAAAGATAATACCGTATAAATATTCAAAGAAACAAGAAACAAGAAAAGCACAGTAATACAGTAATAACCTGATGTCCTCTGCAACTTCAGCAAGAGGGACGTCGGACGGAATCCTTCCATAAAATAAAAGGTTAAGTAGCTCTCTTATGATTTCAGCATTTGTATTCTGTAATCCTGCTATGTCAACAAAGTCTGGAAATCATACTCCTGAAGTGATTTGTCGGCAGAAGACATGTATTTCTCTCTTGATATCCTAAAATAAAAAAAAAACACTCTATAATTCCCTTTTCTCAAATGAAATATATGGAGATAACGAATATTATTCAAGATTAAAAGTCCATAAAACAATACAAGATAGGAGAAGAGCAAACACGGACCTCCAAAACACCAGAGGTGGGATCAGGGGCCACGGAGAAGTGAGCATCCCCTTGATCGGGAAATAACGGGAAAATCCGTCGTCAATTCAGTGTATAAATAATGCTAAAACAAATAGTATGAGGACGTTCGTCAGCATTTGACTCAATGATAAAATGTATTTGCTGACAAGGTCATTGTATAGACCATAGAACTTACGAAATGATGACTTGAAGCGAGACTGCTGATATTCTTGTTTCATCTACTTGTTTGAAAATAAATATTTACATTTGCAAATGTTTTCCCTTATGTAACACTATTTGAACAAGGCCTTTTTTTTTTACATCACCGTAAAACACGTTCGTCACTTAACCATAAATTGATTGTTTATTCATAAACGATCTACATAGTTTGATAGTGACGTCATAAGCGATCAACGGTATCAAAACATTCAATTTATACCATTGAGTTTGAATTTTTTTTAATTGATTTCAAATTTTACTTAAGTACCTTACTATTTGTAATAAATCATTAACAAATGTAAATAAAAGTAACAAGGTATCATTTTTTTTAGCTTAATGGGATGTAATATGGGTTGGCACATGATCAAATCTTCCATAAAACCCTTCGGGCTTTATTAGATTTGATCACGTGACCAACCCGTTTTACATCCCAATAAAATTCAAAAAATGATACCTTATTTCTTAAGTAATCTCGGTTTAGAAATTGTCCATAGAGCTGCTCTTGCACATATAAAAATACATAAACCTCGTATGCAGATGATGACGGTAAATTCCTGCATATGTAAACGAAGTTAACGATAGAAAACTTCAAATCAAAATAATTAAGTCATTTTAACAAGAAAATGTAGCTTAAGAGCCCGTTTATATTTAAGGTATTTTTCCCTATTCTAATGCCCACATATTTTCCCAGGAAAACGAATTCAAAATTTAAAAAATAAAATGAAAATATTCCACGGTGTTTAATCTGTTTAATCGAAATTTTGCGTAAAGGAAAAAGACTTCCTTTTTGAATTAATAACAGCAACATAAATGATATAAACAGTTTGCAGATTAATTTCTAAAACAATGGGGGTATTATTAATTCTTCTGAATAATATTTTCTTGAGGAAAAGTTATTTTTAATGCGTTACGCTACACTTTGTACTACTCCCACCAAAAACTTAACAAGAAGCCTAATAGAAAGGAACAAACCCACAGAAATCGAATCTGAATTAGAAATCGCCGAAACACTTTTTACAAAAATGTTTTATTTCACACTTTTTTTGCGTAACCTGTGCAACTAGTTACGAGGGTTGATCCAAAAGTAATGTCACAGTGTCCATATCTTTTATATTTGGCGTCATATTATCAAATATTATATACCAAAAGATGCACAAATATAAATTTAATTAAACTTTTTCATTCAATAATGTTTAACTGAATTTATTTTATAGATGTTTAAAACATATAAGATAGGGGGTGTCGCCGCGTCAAAACAGAACGTCAAAAATTAAAGTGTACTTTTTTTAGTATAAAAAAGACAAAAACTTAAAAAGCATCTTTTAAAAACGCCTAAACGCAAAATACTTTAAAAGACAAAAAATTACACCATTTTATAAAATGTCTTAAATTGAAAAATATATGACATCACTGCTATTTTTGATGACAAACATCGTTGATTTATCCCGGTGCATTAAAAAAAGGAAATGTCAAAATGGACAAAAAAGCCAAAACAAACTGTAACGCATTTTTGCTTCAAAATGGAGAAATCGCCAGAAGAGACAATTACGTTGATTCACCAGACTTTCGGAGGAAAGAATGTAAATAAGGGACTTGTTTAGATGGTTTCAGCGATTTTCGGTGGGTGATGGGTCATGAAATGCTCAGCAGATGACAAGAAAATCGAAAGATGGGAGGGCGGACGGAAATGTTCAATGGTGCGTGACATTTTCAAAAAGACAGACGGATAGAGCGATATGTGAAATATTAAGTTCGTCTTTTACTACTGTTCAATGAATTTTGACAGAATTAATTATGAAAAGAGTGAGTGTATGATGGGTACTAAGGGTAAGAAAGTGAAATTTGTGAACGTGTTCGTGGATATCAAATGTCAAATATTTTTTAATAAAACGAAAGGAAGCGTTTAAATGTATGACGGCGCGTATCCGTCATATGACGTTATTTAGCTGCGGCGACTACCATAATCGCACGTTGTATATAATCCGATAATTTGAATAGTATAAATCATGTTGAATTGAAATTTTCAGGTCTGATTTGAAATAAATGTAGCTTTCATCATTTATAGTTTTGTTGTTTTACGTCGACGGATAGCGATTTTATCGAAGTTGTGACATTTCTTTTGGATCAACCCTCGTATTAGAAGAAGGTATTCCATCTATGCTTTACCGAATCGCTCGTTCTGTAACTCCAGATCCCCCGAAATCTCCCGTCCTTGTCCATTGCCTGTAGTTTCCAGTTATGCTAGTGATCATGGTATTAATGAAGGAAGACTTTCCAGCTTCTGGTATTCCTATCACTGCCACAGTAAGTGGTCTACCTGTCTTCCTTACTAATCGCTCTTTTAATTCTTCAAAGAAAGTTAGTCTCTGTTCTTCTTCTGAATTCATCATGAAAATTACAATGCACTCTAAAAAGTAATTTTTACTTTAAGTAAATTTAATAAGTTTATCTTATTTGTGACAAAAATAAGATTCGCTGATGTTTTATCTTTATCAAAAAAGTCCCTTGCAAAATTGAGGCTTTTGTTCAACCTGTGACATTAACTGCTATGCCCTTGATATATTTTTAAAAGAGTACAAAAAAATCAAGTGTTGGAAGGCAAGTCAATTAAATGACTTAAGAATATATAGCAGAATAATGAGGGAGAGGTGAGAGAAATACAACAAGTAGTTTGTAGTCTAAATCTAGTTAAAACCGCAATAAATTGAACGGAATTTGTGTGTCAGACTTCTGCTGTGTTTCGTTCAAGTCGAAAAGGAATCAATGAAAATCTTTATTCGTTATACATGGTGGAAATGAATCTAAATCTTTTTAAATTGAGAGCCATAAATAAAGATTTCTTTATTACATATAGAAGTTATTGACTAAATTTCGTTTTACTTTATATGAACATAAAACATTTCAGGGGATGCTCACTCCTTCATGACACCTGATCTCACCTCTGATGTATTTGGAAGTCCATGCTTGTGCTGCTCCTATTTTGTATTGTTAATGGACTTCTGATCTTGAATACTGTTTGTTATCTCCATATTCAGTGCTAATACATTTACAACCATCTTACAAGATTTTAAGATCTTTCGAAACAGAAGCAGTGTATCCTCTTCCCATAAGTATTTCCATTAAATATACGTACACTCGTATAATAATGTATTTAGTAATTTTTTTTCAATATATTCTGTGCCATTATATAGACTGTGCGTAACAAATTTTAATCTTAAGGGGACGAAGGATGTATGGTCACGTGACTCAGATTAATTACGTCATAATCTCTGATAAAATATGACCAAATTTTCAGATCAAATTACATGATTAAAATGATTTTCAGTATTTTGTATGACCTCCCCGCGAGGTCCTCAAGCGCCGACTTATGCTGCCCACTGACCTTCCAAGGCTAGCCTGAAGGATGCCATTCCTCCTGACTCTGTCTGAAGCTCCTTTCAATTTTGTTGAAATACGTTACAGAAAAATATTCCAGGCATGTTCAATTGATCTATATCTGGTGAACGACTTTGCCAGTCCATACGCTAAAATGTTTTACTTTCCAAGTACTCGTTTACGATTCGGACTTTATGAGGTCGAGCATTATAGCCCTTTAGATGAAATTCAGAATACTTATAATAATTTAACAATAGGAAAAAGAATATCTTTTCGATATTTTAAACCTACCACGTGGCCCTTAAGAATGTGCAGATCAGTTTTGCAGCCATCACTTATGCCTGCACAAATCATCATGGAATTTTAAATTTATTTGTCAGAAATGATAAATCGGCATATTTGTCCACATTTGTAATCCAAACACGTCTTCTGCCATCAAGGAAGTCAAAACAAAATCGCGACTTGTCTGAGAAGCGAACAGAATATTAGTGATACTATTGAACAGTTTCTGTGTTCTGTTGCCCACTGTATTCGATTTCTGTGATACTCTTATTTTAATTCAGGAGGTACAACTGGTCGGCAACCCTTGATTTTTAATTCATGAAGTCTTTTTTTTAACTGTTTGAGAAGAAGGGTATGAAAATCTAAATCTTGTGTAAAAATATGATCCATAGCTAATTTTACCCAGTGTACATTGCTCGATCAATATGTACTTGTACCATTCGACGAAGCAAGTAACAAAATTGTCTTTGTTTGTATGGCTCATTATATGAATTATATTTTAGAGAAACTATGATTCAAATCTATCTTTGGTAATTCAACTTATACCCATATCTCTATTTCTAAAGATGAAATTCTTCAAAATCATTTGTAAGTTTTAAATATCTAATATTTTTAATATTCCCAACAATCAAATGAATCTAAATTACTAAACCTACCTTGGATCAAAACTCCATAAAAATTCTCATAAACAACGATAAATAACAAGATCCAGTAAATGCTCTATCAAGCCTGTTTCATTATATAATCAAATATTTACATCAGTGAAGGAGAAACGTTTAAGAGTTCCATACAACAGTGTATTCGAATTTTGTTAATATTTGTTGCGAACACTTTGAATCTCCAAAAAAATCGAGGAAAATGTAAAATCACAAAGTATTACTATAATGATGAACAGCATATAAACAGCAAAACTTTTCAAAACCTTTTAAAACCATTCCCCCCAAATAGTTCAAAGTTCTGATGGAATTCCCATGGATAACAACTGGGCCCTATTATGAAGAGCATATTTTATGTTTATATGATATAGAGTGAATTTTAAAAAAAACTTGTACAATGTACTTCACAGTGCCTTCAAATCAGTATTTAGATATATTGACGACGTTTCATCAATTAACAATAGTTACTTTTATTCATACCAATCGTTAGTCAATTATTTACACACCGAATGGAAGACGGATTTTTGCGTTATTTCACGATCATGACAATGACACGGCGAGTGACCGGTCAGCAGGGGATGCTAACTCCTCCATGGCACCTGATCCCACCTCTGATGTTTCGAAGGTCCGTGTTTGCTCTGCTCCTATTTTGTATTGTTTTATGGACTTCGATATTGAATACTGTTCGTCATCTCCATATCCTTCATTCATATGTCGACTCGATATATCCCCGTGAACTTAAAATTGAAGACACAAAAGGGACTACCACATGAAAATCATATTTTAATGTTTACTCACTATTGATGATAAAGGCGAACTAACGAATAAATTGTTTGGCAAACGAGATTACCTCATGCATTACACCGTCAACTCTCTTTTTCCATGTGATTACATGCCACATACTACTATCTGCTGCTTATGGGGTTAACATCTCCCAATTATTCGATACTCACGAGCGTATTGTTAATTTTATTCAAATAAGGCACGCTTTTGACAGATAAATTGATGTTACAAAAATAGTTTCGATTAAAGCCAGCATTTGGTAAATTTTTATAGTCGTAATAACGTCTTAGTTAGAAAATACAACTTATCATTGTTTGGGTATATTTTTTCTTAGAACATATCTTCTGACAATCATTAAATTTTCTTTATAACACTAGTCCTGTAGCTTAAACATTAATTTTTGAATGATTGGTTCCACACACAAGTACTTTGAAAATGACATAAAAGATTTGCTTGAGTTTCTGATTGACAATATCTTTGTGGTTCTTGGAGACCAGGTCTTCCAACAATCTATTGGAATTCCCATGGGTACCAATTGAGCTCCGTTGTTAGACCTATTTTTATATTCATATGAAGCAGAATTTGTGCAAAAGTTATGCGTGAAAAGAAGAAAACACTTGCTTTGGCTTTAAACTCGACATTTAGATATATCGACGACGTATTGTCAATTAACAATGGTAATTTCCATTCCTACAGTATATCATGGTGAGCTTGAGATTAAGGATACCACATATTCTGACACATCTGTTTCATACTTGGATATTTTACTTGAAAAAGACTTTATTGGTAATCTAACAATAAGTTATATGATAAATGTGATGACTTTAACTTTTCAATCGTCAACGTTCCTCACTTATGCAGCAATACACCTTTATCACCAGCATATTACGAAGTATATATATCTCAGTTGATTCGATAAGCAATAGTATTCTTTACGTATGAACAATTTCTAAAATGAGGTTAATCATTGACAAGCAAGTTGATGAAACATGAATATCAGCAGTCTCGTTTAAAGTCATCATTACGTAAGTTCTGTGTTCGATACAATCACCTTGTGAGCGAATACAATTTATTATTGAGTCAAATACTGACGGACGTTTTTCATACTAATTGTTATTCCATTATTAATACACAGAATTGAAAACGGATTTTTCCGTTATTTTTTTATCATGACAAGAAGCACACAGCGGGTGTGACCGGTCAGCAGGGGATGTGCACTCCTTTATGGCACATGATCCCACCTCTGATATTTCAAAGATCCATGTTTTCTCTGGTCCTAAATTGTATTCCTTTATGAACTTTGATATTGAATACTGTTCCTTATCTCCATATTCTTCTTTTGAAAAGCAGCATTTTAATTAAGTACAAAGGTAACGAAATCGGCGATCATGATTTGATTTCGTGGTCGAAGAATTGATTAGTAGTAGTATATGTGAAAAAATGCATTTTGTGGTGTACAAAAATTCGTGTTTGTCTTCATACTTTGAAAACCAATAAGATTAACCACGAAAATTAGCGATTTCACATTATCTAATACAGTTCCTATATAAAGGTGTTTCAGACGGACAGAAAGACAGCTGGGCGGAGAGAGAGAGAGAGAGAGAGAGAGAGAGAGAGAGAGAGAGAGAGAGACAACGGTGGTCCAACATGGAATATTGTAAGTATGCTTCGTCACAGCTTAATTAACATTAAGTTTAAACGATATCTTATACAAATCTGTGTAAATAAGATACGGGGAAGTACAGAAGCCAGATGTTGTAGGGTTAACACTGTCGAGAAGTTGATGAAGCATGTTTAAAATGTTGAAGTTGAAACAAAATTTATTCAGTACTAAAACATAAATTGTGTGCTTTCATTTAAAAATTACTTAAAAATTTTCAAAATCGGTGTGATGATGATGATCAAGCGTAGAAATTGAATGCATAAATGCCTTCATCACACAAGCTAATCACTAAATCACACCATGAAACAAAAAAGAGGTTATTCCTTAATTGACAGCTTAAACATATAGTGATATATATACTTAAAAATCAATCGTATGTTTACTCTTTACTGACAAAAGTAACAAATGAATTAAGTACCAAATACTACAATTTAAGTGCTACTGGAAATTCTAAAAGAAATTGTGAAAACAATCAAAGAATGGCTACGGTATGCCAAGGACACGATCGGGGAGAAAGCAAACAGAGAAGAGAAGAAGGGGAGAGGAGACTCGGGAGAGAGAAGAGGAGACCTAGTAGAGGGATCTGATGGAAAGTGGCTGGGCCTAACTTTTTTTCTGTTATATTCTGTTATATGCCTGTAGTTTTACCCTTTTCTGTGTCTGTTTGTTGGTAACAAACACTATGCAGATGCCAAAAACTTTTTCTCTTTAAGTAAACAAAATGACAGGATTTATTTTAGTATTATTTTAAGAACAGGAGGGCTTTGATTTTTTAGATGTGCTTATTGATACCTGCAATTTACTAAACTTGTGCATTGACATCATGGAGGGAGTATTCATTCATATAACCCTATATGTATCGCTTGAAGTGAGCATCAACTTTTTGTTCTTTATTAATGTTTTCTTCATGAACTGAGCAATAAAATACCAGTATGTAATAATTAAATTTTATATTTTTATTTCTTTTCCTTATTTTTTTTAAAACTAATGTAGAGCTACTTACAATTCAATACTAGATGGTAATTCTATGATATTCTGTGAATATATATGTATTAAACTATTAATATAGCATATATGGTATTAAAGGGCTTTTGCCAATAACCTTTACAACAAAACTAGTTTAACCTTATCATATACGAGGGGTTATCAAAAAGTTCGTGGACTAGCGCCATAAAATTAAAACCGCTTTAGGTACATGAATGAATTTTAAAATATCTAGTTATCATAATCTTTTCCATCTCTAGAGTAAATCACAAATCATAGATTTTATTTTTTAATAAATTAGTAATGTTTTTGTAAGCAATGGTATGTCCATGCGGCGCAACCTCGAAAACGACGTTTTTTCGACCTAAGTGTAACCAAGAAAAACTATTTTGATATGAACACTTGACATCCAAAAATCCCGTTAATTCAGGTATGTGTTGGGACACTATTGTTCCATGAAATATGGAATTTTCCCCTCATTCTGGAAGTTCTATGAAATTTTATCCTAAATTTTACATTGAGTATCCGAGCAAATAGTGCCTTGAAAATGACGTCACAAGGGGGGGGGGTTCCTTTTTCAGCATTCTATAAAGTTTTCCCCCCTAGAAAAACTGCTATACACTAGGAAATGTTTAAACTGGCTACGGAGAAATAATGTGCATCCAGATTACTTGTTTTTTAATCCCAAAATAGATTCAGAGAAAAGGGATGCACAAATAATGTCGATTTGTAGTCAAGGTTTGAAAAATCAATCACGTCAAATAATGACGTTGATCATGTTTTTTAACCATACTGAACTCCAAAAAACAAAATATGCTGGCACAACCAAGCGAGGATCTCTCCCAATGTATAAATCCATTTGCAATAATATATGCATTGAAAACCGCTGTTCATGACATTGTAAAGTCATATAAACAAGAAAGGTTGAAGTTCTTTCTCAGCTCTAAGTGTACGAGGTAGAAGAAACGGATATTGAAAAATAATGACGTTGTCTGACGTCATGAAACTATACGGCTACGGCGCCGGGTGATCATATAATGTCGTTTTTATTTCATAATAATTTGAGAAATAACGTATCAAACTAAAATTTTTAACATTTCTTTATTTTTTGTTGTTTTATGTTCCTTATAAATTTTGTAAGCTCAGACAACATAGTACTAATTTTATAGCCTCAGTCCAGGAACTTTTTGATAACCCCTCGTACAGTTTGTTTTTCAATTTTGAGGACAATTGGCCAACCAGTGAAGAACAAAGAGTTGTCCTGAAGGAGAGTCGATAAGATACGAACCAACGTTGGCACAAAATGGATGTTTGCCTAATATTAAAAGAATAAGTGGCCCAACAATGGCTCAATTATATCCGTTCGTTGGTCCAACAATAAGAAAACAAATTGTTCTGATTAAGGGCCGATGAGCAAATATTACCGTTGACCCAAAATTAATTTCTTACAATGGCCCACCTGTACAAAAATGACGCTTGCCCAATATTGAAAGAATACATTGGCCCAACAGTGTCCCAATATTAACTGATGCATTGACCCAACAATAATCCAACAATTTGGTTTGATTAAGGGCCGATGAGCAAATTATCGAAAGCCCAATGTTGAGTGCATACGGTGGTCCAACATAAAGAGCATTGTTGACCCAACAAAGGTCCAATAACATCCTTCTATCTGGGAAGTAATCCAAATCCTGATGTGTCGCTTTGCTCTTGAATACTGTTCGTTATCTCCATATCCTTCTCTGCAGGGACAAAATTTAGCAAATACATGTTTTCTATTAAACGAATGTCAAATAAAGGGGTGATAGGTTATCTGTTCTTTCTATCGATTTTGTCTTTAGGATTGGCGAGAGTTGACCTACATAAAGTTTAATGCATATCTTTGTTGCTCGTAAACAAAATGAAACTGTTTACCCTTTGTGTTAATGAAAAGTAGCCCCATTACAAAGTAATTCAGCTCATCAAATGACTAATGTGTTATTCATTATTTAAAGTTTTAAAGTAAAGTCATATTAATTTCATTTTTACATAAAAAAATTAACAAAATGATTAATTTCAAATATTTCCTGTCATACCTTACAAACCGATTTCGAAATTGGGCAAGCCCCAAAAAATATTACTAACAGATATTGTTGGTAAATGATATTTATATGCATATATATAGGCATATATATATATATATATATATATATATATATATATATATATATATATATATATATATATATATATATATATATATATATATATATATATATATATATATATATATATATATATATATATATATATATATAATGACTTCACCCGAGTATACCCGATAGACCGGACGCATTTCATAGCGGTCCGGATTCTTTCTTTAATAGTGTTCTTAAAAATTTCCAAATCAACATGTAACTTAGTATGTAAATATATAGTGTTTAGTAGTTTAGTAGTAGTGCTAGTTGTTTTTTGTTTCGCTTTTTCCTTTGTTCTTATGACTTTTTAACTCTTTTCTTTGTCCTGAGGAAAGGGACAGGGCGTCCCGAAAATTTGACAATTTTTATTGTTCGTGTCGTTGGTCATTTTTAGTACTTTTTATAAATTTCCATCCTTCACCTTGTATCTACTTCATAGATCCGACATTTAGGATATACAGTGTTGTTGTTTTTTTTAGTGCTTTATATATATATATATATATATATATATATATATATATATATATATATATATATATATATATATATATATATATATATATATATATATATATATATATATATATATATATCGAAGTTATCTTGTATCACCAGTTATATAAATTTACTGGAATTAAGGGGAAAATATTAGGCACCAAACAAAGATTTTAAATAGATAGGCTAATTCTGACCATGACCTAGAAACTTTGACCAATAAAAGTCACTGCACATCCATTGACCAGTGGCACTCTATGAGTGAAGTATGAGTTAGATAGGGCAAAGAAGAGAGACGATATGCTTCAGACAAGGTTTTTCTCATATAATTCTACTATGACCTTGACCTTTGACCTGGAAACATGGTTCAAAGTCGATGCACACCAGAAACCCAAAGGCACTCTGTGGGTGAAGTATGAGCTAGATTGGGGCAAGGAGAGAGAAGATATGGTCCGGACAAGGATTTTTCATACAAGTCTGCTATGACCTTGGCCTTTGACCTAGAAACATGTTTCAAAGTCCCTGCACATCGGTTACCCAAAGGCACCCTGTGGGTCAAGTATGAGCCAGATTAGGGCATGGAGAGAGAAGATATGGTCCGGACAAGAGATCTCTGACGGACGGACAGCCGGACAGACAGACTGATCACTATAGGGCGACGCCAAGCGGGGCCCTAATAATGAAACATGGAGATAACGAGCATTATTCAAGACTAGAAGTCCAAAAAACAATACAAAATAAGAACAGAGCAAAAACGGACCTCCAAAACATCAGAAGTGGGATCAGATGCCATTAAGGAGTTAGCATCCACTGCTGACCTGTCACATCCGTCGTGTTCTCCTTGTCATGATTGGGAAATAACGGAACAATCCCTCGTCAATTCAGTGTACGAATAATGGACTAACAATTAGTATGAAAAACGTCAATCAGCATTTGACTCAATGATAAATTGTATTTGCTGACAACGTCATTGTATCGATCATAGAACTTGATAGAAATGATTACTTTAATCGAGACTATTGACATTCTTGTTTAATCAACTTGTTTGTGTATAATTAACCAAATGAATCTCATCGGAACTCAACACTTTATCTCCCCTATGGCACCTGATCCAACCTCTGATGTTTTTGAGGCCAGTGTTTGAACTGCTGCTCCTATTTTGTGTTGTTTAAAGGATATTTTGTATTATTTGAGCTTGAATTCTGTTCATTTCTCCTTATCCTTCATTGATTCATTAAGAAAAAGTTGAAATTTAAAACTAGTAAACCATCCCTCTCCCATCCCATCCCAAACGATCTGTTTTCTGGTGCATTTTAAAAAGATTCCCTTTCTCGACTGGATAAAATATGCAAAGGAAATCAAAGCTCACAGAAATTGTAAATATAACGAGTCAAAAAAGTGATGTGATTTTTTTTCTCCCAAATATACTTGATGTTTATGAATGCAATTTTATGTGCAATTAAGATATAGGGAAAAAAGTTCTGATGGAGTACAGCTACTAGCATCAAGAGATACACTATTAAGAATAGGGAAAAACCCATCAACTTTATGACTCTTAAGTAAATGAATGCCAAACGTTAAATATAATACACACCTGATTCAAAAACTCCAAAATTGGGATATCTAAATCAGGGTAATGCTTCACTGCCATTACACGTATTTGGTTGATGTTATCGTCGCAGTAGTTTGTGCAATTCAAATAGTTCAAATTAGAGATTCCAAGGGCAGATTTGAACCTCTCTTCGAACTGATCAAAGTTTTGTATGGCTGATGATCTTTTATCTCTTCCCGTTAAAACACCAAAAATGGGAATATCTAAAAAATAATTTAAAATTAGTCTTTTATCCTCAAATAACCTTAATAACTTTACAACATCAAGCTTTAACTGCAGAGGAGTCAACTGCCATAAATTCGTTTAGTAATTACATTTATCATACATGTATCCTAGAAATAAAATCAACAAGACCTTTGACCCTTTGACCTCAGAGTTTGACCTACTTTGAAATTTTTTAAACCTTGGCCATAGTTTTTGAATGGTTAGGGTTAGAGCTTCCATACTTCACATATGTATTCCTTGTGGAAGACCTTTTATTAGATACTAACGACCTTGATCTTCTGTCCTTTACCTGGTTTCTGGACTTATGAAAAAACATTAACCTTGGCAATAATCTTTTAACGGTTAGGGCTAGGGCTTCCATACTTTACAAATGTATTCTTTATGGCAAGTCCTTTTATTGGATACCAATAACCTTGACCTTACAGATTTCCAGACTTATGAAAACAAAATTAACCTTGGGAATAAATTATCAGTAAGGGCTAGGGATTTTACACTTCACATATGTAATTCTTGTGACAAGACCTTTCATTCAATACAAATAATCTTGACCTTCTGACCTTGATCTTGGAGTTTAACTCAATAATTACTTTTTAAATCTTTTAACCTTGGCCATAACTTTTGAAAGGTTAGTGCTAGGGCTTCCATACTTCACAAATGTGTTCTTTGTGGAAATAACTTTCATTGGATACCAATAATATTGACTTTCTGACCTTGATCTTATGAGCTTTCGTGTTTCACAATTGTATTTCCAGTTAAGAGACCTTATTTTAGGTACCGATATATTAAATTTTCATTTAAGAAAAGTTTATTCTTCACTATGTTACCATACCGGGGCATTAGTGTTTCACAAATACATCTTGTTTTTATTATGTTTTCATATGAATCCTTTGTGCCCGTCTTATTTTGTAGTACTCTATGTAAACAGGAAAATTCCTTTAATTTTTCGTATTTTGAGATATCCTCTCTGGTAACAAGACGGTAGAATTTTGTGTTTCTTACATATATTATATAATTTAGTTTTCTCATGAAATTTTATAGTTTGAACAAAAGTATATTGTAGCATTCGTATTATTTGCTTTAAAGTGCTAAGAATTGGTTTTTCCTATATAATTCTAAAGTAAATGTACCTGTATTTTGAGACGGCCCGTCAAAAATACCTTGACGGTACATTTCCCCCAAACTTTGCATGTACACTTAAGTTAATGTAAGTTATATGTGGTATAAAAATGAAGAGTTTTGCTATCATGTAGTTTTATCACAGTAAAACCCCAATCGGCCCCCTTAATTAGAAGGATGAAATGCTAATGATTTTTTAGAATTAAAAAAAACTATTCACATATATGTTAAATTTTTAATGCCCTTATAATTTTTTTTTGTCTCCTTTTGGAAGGGAATATTATCCTTCATTTGCACAATTTGAATTTTTATTACTGTAGATCACTTAATTTTCGCGACACCTTATTTTCGCGAGATTGTCATTTACTCTTTGTAAGCGAGACATAATTTTCACGAATAGTTGTCATTCCTCTATATAATCGTAAGGAATACTTTTATACGCGAGAATCTAATTTTCGCGAACGCATTGTCTCGCGTATTTACGCGAAAATAAAGTTCTCGCGAATAAAAAGTGATTTACAGTACCCATGAATGGTCTATTCCCAGTTTAGTTTCACAAAGAACTGCGAACGGTAGTATTGTTCTCCCACCTACCTCCAAGTCAATTTTCAAAAGTTAACATATTCGATGAATTTTATATATTTTTTATAGATAATTATATGGATTTTCATAAAACATTACTTATTTGGGAAAACAAAGAGAGATAACACTAAAATTTTGGTAAAACTTGTGTTTTTCACTATAGAAATCAATGGAAAATGGGAAATATTTTTAAAACATCTTCCCCCCCCCCCTCCCCCGTGTCACGGAATGGTATTTCACAAATTCATACCAAAGCTTTATGTGTGACACGGGGGGGGGACATATGTTTATTGACAAAAAAAAACCCCGATAAAAATGCCTATTTTCCACCAATTTCAAAGCGATATACAACTGAAACATTATATTTTATTGAAATAGTTATGTTTTATTTATTTGCCTTAACCATAAGAAAAAATATTAGGAACATTTAATCATATCTAAGACTATTTCAAAATACGGTGATGCTTGAAACTCCTATTTTAATGGAAAATATCGTCTACCCCCCTTTTTTTAAGTGCTGGAATTATGGATAATTTACTGTTAAGCGCTGGTATTAGGACGATTTTGCAATTACCATTGAATTGTTCTTTGTATTAAACAAAGATTTTATGGCCAAATTGCTATTCATATTAAATTAATTGGTTCCAAAATGTAGGCGGGAATCGAGAGTTAGCGTGCGTGTTTCTTACAGGCACGAGTCGAGTTTGGGCAGTTTTCCTGACGCCAGGCAATGGAGAATCAGAAAAGCTCAATTGAGTTTTTTGCACAGCAGTATCAGTAAGAGAAAATGTTCTTAATATATTAACAATAAACAATTATCATTCAGTCATATTAGGACTGTTTTTTGTTGTTTTGTGTAGAAGAATGTATCTGAATATGTTTTCAAATTGAAGTATTTGTAAAGCATAAAACAATATATAAAAGAATATTTCCTTTCCTCTAAGAAGTTAAATTACCTCTTTTCTTGGAAATCACTGTCCGCACAGCGCTGCAGAGCCCTTGCGGTAAATTTGAATTCGCTGCAGAAGCAACAAATATAACTCTATCTATTTTTTTACTCTCTGCTGTTAATGGGTACTTTTTATCAACGAACCATGGTCCGTATTGTCTTAAATAAGAAAAAAAACATCTTAGATATTTAATACGTTGAAATTTTAATAACATTCATTTTAGCTTACAAAATGTCATGCATTTCCTCATTTTATGAAAATTACCTCATTTCAGAAAATACCTCATGAAGGAGGACATTGGATGGAATTCTTCCATAAAATAATAGCTCAATCAATTTCCGTGTGATTTCATCATCACAATCTTCAAACCCTACGAGATCTACTATATCCGGAAAAACATCTTGTCTGAACCTTTCTTCTGCAAATGCCATGTAATTCGTGTGATATATCCTACATATAAAGATCAAATATCAGATCTTTCGTATAAAAAAAAAACTTAGCTTTATTTCTTTGTTTTGAAATTATATACATGTTTCTCTGTTTTCGGTAGAAAATGTCTGCTACATTGATTATGATTTGATTGAAACAAAATATTGAACGATATGTGAAGGAAAAAAGTATTTTTTAGATAAGGTAAAGTTGTTAATACAATCTAAAGGGAATCAAATATATTTCTTTTCTGATTTAGCGGTAAAAATGGGAGAAATCGTTTCTTCCCCGGAAAAGAAACTTCAAGTGTGTAAAGATACTAAGGAGGATTAAGCAAGATGAACAAAACGTTCTGACATACCAAACTGGACGCAGTGTAATCGCATCTACCCCACGTCCAGTCGTCGCCCATTGCCTGTATTCTCCAATTATACTGGTAATCATGGTATTAACAAAAGAAGATTTTCCAACTCCGGGTGTCCCAATAATAGCTACTGTCAATGGAGACTTTTTGTTCCTTCTAACTTGTTCTCGTAACGTTTTCAGAAGCTCTGTTCTTCTTTGTGCCGCATTCATAATCAAAATGACACGAGAACTAGTTAAAAAATCAAATTGAAACATGAATATGATATGCCAAAGAAATTAATAAATTATTAAGGAATGTTTTTAGGTTTTGTGTGAGTTATTGGTGTGTGAATCACAAAGACTTGTCACGTAGGCATATTTCATGAAGCGCGCAAGCGCTTCATGAAAAATATGCCTACGTGCAAGTCTGTGTGATTCACACACCAATAATTCACACTAAACTGAAAAACATTCCTTATATTTACATTTTACATGTTTGGAAGCAACTAAAATATACTCAATATTAAAATTTCTAGCTGTCCTATATCGCTGCATTTTTATAACGTCGCTGCAGCCTCGTTGTGACGTCACGTTTAAGCACGTTTCTCCGTGTACATTTCTACGCGTGAGTATACACAAAAATGACTTTCAAATCAATTTCACAATTGGCTTAGTGGAAAAACACAGTGAATGTAAATATTTATTATTATGTACATAAGATAACAAATCCTCTGAAGTTATACACTAGTGAATCGGTAGCAGAGCAAGCATGGACCTCGAAAATTGAGAGGAGAAATCAGGTGCTAGCACATCCTGTCGACCAACCACAGCCGCTTTGTGTTCCTTGTCATGATCACATAAATGGGAAAACCCACAGTAAAAATCTTCGAATAGATGAAAAATACCATTCAACATTTGAGTTAATAATGTTTCAGTCGCCAGCCGGGGCAGTGGTTAGAGCTTCTGCTCTAGAGTCGCAAAGTAAGGATTGATCCTAACTCGTGGGTTCGAGTCCCACTGTGGGACATGAAGACCGGTCCTTCGGATGAGACCGTTTAAACCGAGGTCCCTTGTCGCAGTAGGTGTTGGCACGAAAAAGATCCCCCCCTGCTCAATGACCCTGAGTGCTGAGTATAGGACAAAATTTGCAGCATTCCACCGGCAAATGGGGGCGTCTCCATATGAGTGAAAGATTCTCGAGAGGGACGTTAAAAATTATAATCAATCAATCAATAATGTTTCATATTTCCTGATTAATAAATCTAGACAAGATGCAAGAACGAGATTTTTGATATTATTTAATTCATCAACCTATAAGTTTATAGATTGTCTTGTTAAAAAAATAATATGCAAAGCATATCGAACAACTGGGATACCTCAAAACCCTAGTCAAGTAAACTGTAAATTGCTACATAATTAACAAAAGTTGTTTTTCGTTATGTCCGGCAGTTGTAGATAGAGATTTAGGCCGAAGGACACCTCGATCCATGACGGTTGACTTCTCAGCCCAGAGAGGTCGACCCAAAATTATTGAAAGGTCAACATCGAAGCTCGAGCAATTTAAGGGTATTCTTCATGAAAAATCAGATTGGAAAGAGTGGGTTGAAGAAAGTTTCATTTCTATGACTTAAAAATAAAAATTAGCGATAATCCTTAACATCTCTCTCACTCTCTCTCTTGTGAAAATGTTCAATATATTGCTAAATAATATAAAATTTCGACAAAGTCTCTCTTTCGGTTTAATTGATAGATACATATGTAAGTTAATAATCCATGAAGAGGATTTAAATGTACTACATTATTACACTGCATACGTAAAGCATGCTCTTGCGAATCTAATCAACTTAGCATTTACTGTAACCAGAGACATAAATAAGATTTGTCTCTGATGCAAACAGCTATCATCTTTCTTTGTGAGGGTGTTTATGAAGTGTTGGAATCTAATATAGCTAAGGTAATTGAAATTCATTTTGATTGTTTGGGATATTAAAAAATATAAAAACTGCTTTATGATATTGAAGAATATATTCGAAACCTTAGAAAGTGAACTGAACTTTTGCGAATAGTGCTGATATTTAGAGTTGACAGCTATCACAATGCATGGAAGCTCTTATACGATATAAATTTTAAACTCAAAATTGAATTCAACCAAAATAACGGATTATTTCGAAGAATAAATCAGTTAAACTTAAAGAAAACGACAACCAGTCCACCCTTCCCTTAACTCCTAGTCTTTACATGTTAGTGCCCCCAATAGCATTAGGGGCACTACCTATGACCACAAGATGTTTTTATCTATCATTTATTCTGTACCTCCATACATAATGTAGGTTTAAATGTCAATGGAACACATGGAGACACTATTCAAGATCAAAGGTCCATTAAACAATACAAACAGAAGCAGAGCAAGCACAGATTTCAAAAGCATCGGTCACACGCGCCGTGTGCTCTTTGTCATAATCGGGAAATAACCGAAAAATCCGTCGTGTATAAGCAAAGGACCAACAATGAAAAACGTCAGTCAGCATAATATAAACCGAAAACAAGAAAGTCAGTGCTCATGCAAGTCCAACATGAGTTTCAATTGAATCCTTTTATTCATTTTCGTGAATGTTACAAGAAGAAATGCTGGAGATAATGTTGAATAGATGTAAATGTGCTATACCATGATTAATGCTGCTAGTAATTAATTATTGTCACCAGTAAGACACGCACTAGAGACTCCGAAGTATGCACCGTACGTGTCATTTTATTTGTTTATCAATTAGCACCTTGATTATGTCTTCTCATATTTTGATTTTAAAATACCGATTCCGGTAAATGTTCAGCTAAGTCTCTTTTTTACTCTTCACCTATATATTAACAATAGTGAAGGAGAAACCTCATGGTGTGGTGTAAATCTGATATAGATATATGGAGGGCGGAAAGGGTATAAGAGATGTTAATGCAAAACTAACAACTAATTTTAAAAACATACTGAAAAACAAAATCAACAAAGTCCTTTGCAAAACAGACTCCGATGCAGAACAAATGATCACCGATGCAAAATCAACAGTCATTCACTGAATTGACGCTAGATGGCGTGCAAGAAACACACATTACCTGAATTAACGCTAGATGGAGCGCAAGTTTTTCTACGTCATCATTACATGTGTACTTTCATAGGAACGAAAATCCCGGTAAATTGTCTATTAGCATCCATTTAGCAAACCGTTCACTGTACAAATGTAGAAATGTAGCTCAGTCGGTAGAGCGCTCACTCTGTGATCGGGAGGTCGTGAGTTCTAATCTCAGCCGCGACTGACCTAAGTAGATAAAATGGGTAGCAGCTGTTCCTTCCCCATGCGCTCGGCACTTTGAAGAGAAAGTTGCGGGTCCTTCGGATGAGACATTAACGAGGCCGAGTGTAATTCGAGTGCGCATGACTTTGCGCAGCTTTTTAATTTCATGCAGTCATTTGTGCGACAATACGCCTTTGCCAAATATTTAGATTTTAATACAAAATTAACGTTATCTGTAACCCCTACTGGTCTGAAATGTGATTTTACGAAAATAATCAGGAAACAATTCTGAAATGGCTCTAACGACGTTACCATTTTCTGACTTTGTAAGCAATGCATGACGCTAAAGAATGACGCATGACTCGCTTGTATGTTCAAACCGTATATGGATATTATACTAAAAACAAAGTACAGAACATCCAAAGAAACATAATAGCAATCTAAACTTTGCTTTTTTTTTTTAACCGAAAAAATCATATGCGCCGATAATTCATCTGTACTGATACGTATTTCTACCGAAATATGACAATTTTAGAGGTATTGGGCTTTAAAGTGGCAATATCACGCATCTCTTCAAAAACAAACTTGTTAAAATTTTCCTTTAGGATTTGGAATTTTTTTCATACTCATAAATGTATACACTTTCAGAAAATTACAAATTTTATAAGTAAATAATTCTGATTATTTCATTAAATTAATAATTATTTATGGTACATTAATATATATATCGCAACTTGTTCGAGGTTCCACATTCCATGCTATACAAGCACATGACACATGCGTATAGTTTTCATAAACAAAACAGCATGGTAAGACAGGGAAGCCCGGTAGGCCTGCTACATTGACAAAGTTGCTTAAAAAAAAAGAAACCAAAAATAGGGCTTGAAATTTAAAAGCAACTTTCCTGACAAAAATTTAGTTGGGAAATTAATATAATCATTGGATGAAGAAGAAACGGGATCTCGGCGACACTCACGTGGGGCTCGCGAACGTTTTACCCTACAGGTTTGTTGATATACATGGTATCATTTCTCGTCTCTCCATGGCTTTCAAAGAAAAAAAATAGTGTAAACTCAACGTTAAAATGCACTTACGACATAAAAAATTTATTGCCATTAGAAGTGAAAATTTTATTGGAACTACAGAAAGGTATTATGTTTGACATTTTGCCGCGATGACGTATGATTTGGTGGATTTTCCTTTCCTGCACCCCAATACACGAAACGTCAACATTTGTACTTAATCATGTTAAATTCATCTGAATGCAGACTAAAATGTTAATTATTATTAATTTACCGGAGAGTTATGATATTTTGATTCTGAGAAATGCTTTTACCTAATATCCCATTATAATTGTAAACCTTACATTGTATGCACGTGCCATTTTAGAATTAACGTTGTACAAGTAAACAGAGATAAACAGAGCTAACTTGTACGACCCTTGATTCTAATTACGTTAATTTTGTGTGAGGAGAGAATATTTATTTTTCTCAAACTGCTTACTTCAACTTTTTACTTTATTCCTTAATGATATATTGGGTAAATGTGAATGAAAAAGCACACTATTTGCAACCGTATAGCCGCTTTAATTCCTAGACCAAGCAAGATGGTGAACTTTTTGAAATTTCGCAATCTGGTGACTTTTTATAATAACTGTCATCTATAAGAATGAAAAAGAAATCGCTAGGGCAGAAATACAAAACATATGGGAAAAATGTGATAATTTGGCGCTTTTCCAACAAATCCCAAAGGGTCCAATAGTAAAATACCAACTTTTGAGATGCCTCCCCCCTCTAAGAAATCGGGATGGTTAACATTCGATATTTTAATCTTAAAACAACAAGTAACAGCTTTTCAAAAAGCTTGCCTGACTTTATCAATCAATATCTGTAAGAGAAGTGATAAACCTTTTGAGCAATACTTTTTTGGGTTTGAAATATGTCTTTTTTATTTGAGAACTTGTAAAAATATTTAATTATTTAACTTGTGGAAGAACGATGTCTTTGCTGCATTCTGAAGAGTTGTTAACAGAATGGTTAATGTATGTGGGTTTTCTGACAATCACAACTCCCCGGTCCCACTCCTCAGGCCTTATCTAGGAAAGAAGACCACAAACGTATTGTTAATTTATACGTCATGACCCCCCCCCCCCC
>PRKT01001572.1:0-22655 GCA_003671525.1 Saccostrea glomerata | reverse complement strand
TTTTCACAAACTTTGAAATAAAAGCATGGATGATGTATATAGACCTATTATCTGTGGAATATAGAGTTAACTTTATTCAATGTAATGATATTATCTAAAATATACTATAGAAGGGATTTCTACCTCTGTTTTTACTATGAACAGGAAATGTAGAATTTTTTAACATCCGATGATGTCAATAGATTCGAGTTTGTTTTTCGACCTCTGACGAAAAGACCCGAGATGATGCGATTGACAAGTAGATTGATCTACCCCTGGATCTAAATTTAAAGCTACACCTATTCTGAAATCTGTTGTCAAATCATTCATTGTGAAGATTTTAGAGAATGGATATAACTAAATACATATGTTGTAGGAAAGTATTTTCTCCAATGAAGTAAACAGTAGTTATTTGTGTTCATTGATCTTTTTTTTCCTGAAAGGTGGGTACTATAATTTTTTGAGAACGAAATAGGTAAAACCAACATTTAGGCCTTTGTGGAAAAGAAATCTAAGATTTCGCACAGGTAATTTCTTTTGTCAAATCGTCTGGAATCTGGTTGAACTGCGTCGATCGTTTGTGGTGATTGGACTAGTCCATTAAAATTTGGAATAAACCAACAGAGGGGAAACAAATTAGAGAAATCATTTCTTTTGTTTTGATGTCCATATTCTGATACATACGATTCATATGTTGTTTTAAGGAATAAGATAAAATTTGTAGACAGAATTTTGAATCATAAGAAGATGGAGGATACAATAACAAACTTTATTTAATTCCATGGAAGTTAGCACCCCCATTCATACAACAGAACAATCCAAGAAGATCGCTTACTCGTGACATTTGGCGCGAAAAGAGAGATTCACCCCTTTCGTAGAATATAAATGGACTGATCCAATAGTATCCTGGCGTCATGGGTTTCTGATAGTCTAACAATAACCGCAGTTCTAATTATTTTCAAGTTTAGTCAAAGATTTTCAAACTCTTTTGATTTTTAACCCTAGGCATTGCATTAAAAATCGCCGACAATAAATTGGCAAAAAGTCGTCATCATATGCATTTTCTAGCTATAAATAAAATGGATACCGTAATTTACCAATCAAAACGAGCGTCATATGTTTCCGATAGTGTGATTCTTGACTGCAGTAAGGTGAACAGCTAGGGCAATAATCAAAATGAAAAGCTATTCCATCGTAAAAATATATTAAATATATTTAATCATGTACACACCACTAATATTTATCGTATTAACATACAACACCAGATAACAATAATGCTTGGAAAATAGATATTTCAGTGAGTATATAAAAAACATTTTCTATCTAGTATCTAAGCACACAAATGTTATTTGATTGCAATTATGTTTTGTAGATGTCATTAGATGTCATTTATTCACAGCATGGACAATTTAAAAATGGTGAATTTTCCCAGACAGCACAAACAGGTGAACAGTCCTGGAGATGAACCCAAGGTCCAAATGACTCACATTGAACCCATTAATTTGAAACAAAAAAGCATTTTTATATCATACAGATTTCTTGACTTTACACACAATTTCTTACCTACTCAACACGTAATTTTCACTCATCTGCAAATAAATTTTTTTTACAGAAACAACCCTTCTCATTTTCACTCATCTGCTGTTCATGTTCTTCCTCATCTGAGTTTAAAATATAATCAACTGAAATGTTGAGTGAATCAGTACGTGTATAAGATATGGTCCAGGTTGTTGAAACTATGATGCGATAAACATCTTCTTTATGGTTCCTGTTTAATTTTGGTCAGTGTTTTTCTCACAGTTTTAGAAGATAATGTGTTGTATGATTTGTTTTTTTTAATTTTTAAACAAATAGAATCCATCTTGATTCACTGACTAATAGCTCTGATAAGTGCAGATGGCGAATAACAGCGCTTTCTTTTATTTGTTACTGCCTAAAATATCACCAAAAGTGACGTTATACACACGAATCAGCTAATTTTGTGACGGGTTTAGACTTCCATACATAGAAAAACTAAAAGAGTCACATGATTAATTTACATACCAAAATACGTCACCGGAAGTGTATTTTATCAGATGATGAGCGTCTTTAGATGCAGTGCGAATCAAAAGGGGTTTCAGGCGATTTTGATTACTACAACTTATGGCAATAAGAAAAATGAGTATTTTTTTCACTCATTGCATTGTTTTTATGATATTTACCTTTACATATAGCGTATTTGTAATCTTTTGCTTATATTGATGTTGCGAGATTCCCTACCTCAGGTGTCCTTATTAATTAGAAATATGACGTCATTTTAGGGAAAACTCGCGCGACGGAAATAGACTATCGGAAACATATGACTATCGGAAACATATGACGGCACGATATAGAAATGCAGAAAAAAGATACACGGACACGTTGAAACGCTAAATCACTTGGAATAATCTGTTTTATGCAAACAGAGTAAACAAAGTAAATACTGCATTATTTTGGATCAGTAAAATCATTGTTTCCCTGAAAAATGTTTCTTTTAAAATGCAGGTAAAAGATTTTCAATGTAAATCAGCTTGCACAAAATCTAGCTCTCTGGGTATGATCTATTAGTTTCGGATCAAGCAATTATAAATCCTTATACAGCCTGACGCCGTGACGTCAGGCAATAAATATAACAGTAAAAATTGATTATCAAAAAATTATCAAAATCCCTAGGGCAGAAATAATTAGACTCGGCCTCGTTAAAGGACCATGTCACGGCAGGCATTGGCACGATAAAGATCCCTCACTGCTCAATAGCTCTGAGTGCCGAGTAAAGGTAAAAATTTGAAGCCCTTCACCGGCATGCGGTGACGTCTCCATATGAGTGAAAAATTCTCGATAGGGACGTTAAACAATATACAATCAATCTATCAATCCATTTAGCTAACCTCAAATTATATCATAGAATATATTATCGAAATGAAATATTGGAATGTATAATAGGGGATCCCAATTATATTATATACCTTTTTTTTTTCTTAAACTCACTGACCCTCCGGTGAATACAGTGATAATTAGTGATATATGAACTGTTTGCGTGTGTATAAATTGTTAAAGGGACTATAAATAGACTATATGAAAATAAGTTTTATTTTCTGGAATTGATTATGTTTTTCTTTAAAGAAATGGTAATGAACAAATCTAGATTTATCGACGATTAATCAATAAAGAATCCTTGCAATATTGAAACAATATATCTCAGTGAAGTTGCAAAAAAACTTAGTCTTTTTGCTTATTGACGTTTAACTTAGTATAGACGATGATGAGGGCCAACGAAAAAGTAATTCTTATCATAAATGGGATGGATTCATCTTTTTCATGGTCACCTTTTCTCATTTAAGTAAATATATTTGGTTCTATGAAACATACATATGCTGTTGTTTACATCATTGTTTAAAGTCATCATTCCGTAAGTTCTAAGGTCGAAACAATGACCTTGTCAGCAAATACAATTTATCACTGAGTCAAATGCTGAGTTTCTTTTTTTGTGCTGTTTGTTGGTCTTTTTTTATACATTGAGTTAACGAAAGATTTTCCCGTTGTTTCCCGATCATGCCAGGGGTGCACAGCGGGTGTGGTCGGTTGGCGGGGGATGCTCACTCTTCCACGGCACCTGATCCCACCTCTTATGTTTTGGAGGTCTGTGTTTGCACCTGTTTTTTATTGTTTAGGGCTTTTGATCTTGAAGGCTATTCGTTAAATGCCTATGTTTCATTACACGTTCACCCTTATTCTTTACCAAGAGCATGCCCCAACTACAATCAAAATTCGAATCGATGCAGGCATCTAACAGATAAGTCGATAGAGCAGAAATTTTATCATCAATAACTGCTTATACGTTTGATCAACATCTAGGGTCGTTATAAGGACATTGTTAGCAAACACTAGTATTACCTATCGTTGGGTCAAGTTTTGGTTGACCTGCTTCATACCAATTGTTATGCCTTAGATTCGTAATTTGACTAGGAAATGTTACGTCTTCCCTCATCAACAAGATATGTTTAATCTTCATATGCACGTGATTTCACCTCTTAAGGTTTCGTCAAAGGTCAACATGTCTAAAAAAATATTTTTACAATTGCTCCAAAACTATGTGTGGTATAAAGTCAAAACGTTTACAGTTTTTGAATATATCACTGATTAATTGATAGAAGGTATTACTTGATAACAATTATTTTTTAAAAGATATTTTTTGAGAAAAATTGTATCAGAAAATGTGCATAATTAAAAAAAATGCACCTGCTTAATTCTGTCCTTTTTGTAAAAACCAACATTATAGAAATAATATATGTTTATCATTGAAGGGCAAGTTGGACGTGAATGGTCTCTGAAAGGCTGTTATTGAAAGCATGACATGTATAAAGACAAGACCCCTATAGAATCCGCCATTTGCAGTGTACTTTCACTTTCAAGTTTTGACATTTGGACAAAATAAACAGGGAAAACAACTTTCCAGAGGCTATCCAAGTCCAACTTGCCCTTCATTGATAAACATATTCTGTTTCTGCAATGATGGTTTTCACTAAAAGCACTGAATTAATTAGGTGTATTTTTTTTGAAAATATATGCATTTTTAAGAAGAATTTTTCTCAATTAATATTATTCCAAGTATTTTTTTAATCAAGTGATACTTTCTATCTGTTAATTAATGAAAAAATTATAAACTGTAAAAGTTTTAACTTTATACCTTATATAGTTTTGGGGCTATTGTAAAAATAAATTTTTGGACATGTTGACCTTTGACGAAACCTTAAATAACGAAATGGTTGAAAATTATTTAACTTTAAGATGACTGAGTTATAGTTATGATAATTTCATTCTGGATTATAGAAGCATTGGTTATGTAAAACATTAGTGTAATTATGTAATTTCTTTCAGAATGACCAACTCTCTTAAAAGTCAGTCTCACTGTTTGTTATCTGTTTATTCTATTTGAAGATAAACTTGAGGTACTGTGAGCAATGAGCTCACTAAATGCTACCCCCCCCCCCCCCCCCCCCCCCCGCCTCCCATAATGTCCATGTTTTCCTATATTTTGTTTTACGGTAATGTGTAAAGAGGAATAACTCGTCGTATCAAATGTTATTCAGAAGCCGCTATATTTGACGTCATAGAATATAATGGCAATGTCCACGTTTTGCTATGGGAAACCTAAAATACGTGTCGAATAAAAAAGTAAAATAGGAGGTTCACAATGCCAATATGTAATACAGAATCTGTAAAAGTTTCATTAAATTTCATACAGTAGTATAAGAGGAGTTGAGGATAAGAGATGGGTACCCCAAAGCGTAACAGACGGACGGACGGACATAACGATTACTATATACCCTCCCACTTTTCAAGCTGGGGGTATAACAAATTTTTTTCAAGGGGGTCGATCTTTTCTAACCCCGACTGGTCCTAGTGTATTCGATATTTTTTTTTTTTACTTTTGTTCATTTCTTTTTTTCTTCTTTTTTAATCAATATTTTAATGTTTTACGTCCGGGGTAACCTATCGACTTCGAAATTACCCCTTGCTTATTCCTTCGGGAGACGTTTTTCCTTACATCCCATCTCAGTTTTGCTCATTAAGCCTGTATTTTTAACAAATTTTATTTCATATAATGACAAAAAAATAGATGATAGCATTATAGTATAACAGTGGCGGATCCAGAGGGGTGGGGGGGGGGGTGGGGGGTACGGGGGTTGCAACCCCCCTTTGGATTTGCAAAAAAGAAAAAGAAATAAGAAAGTTCTAATTTTTTTGTTGTCTTCTTACTATTGAAAATGTAAGGTGAAAGGCTAATGTTGTAATATATAAAGAAAATCGGTTGTAAAAACAAAATAAAACCCCATCCCTTTACAAAATAGGATTTTCAGGTTCGGAGATTTATTTTCCTTTCTTTTTCAAAAACTTTCTGGTAATGTATACAAGTACTTTTTCCCAGATTGATCAACGTCCTACTTTCAAAAACCATACTCCACCCTGTATCGATATTCCCCCCCCCCCCCCCAGGCATTCATCATTTGAACAAAATAGCTACACTACCTGAGAATGATTCTATATAAATAACACTAATTGTAACTTTGAAGTGTTTGAAAAGAAGATTTTAAAAGGTTTCCCTCAATATCCCTATGTAAAACTTGGGTGGGCCATTTTGGCACCACCCTAGCCCCAGGGGTCATGATTTGAACAAACTTGAATCTACACTACCTGAGGATGATTCAACATAAATTTCATCTTTCCTGGCCCAGTGGTTCTTGAGAAGAAGATTTTTAAAGATGTTTCCTCTATATTCCTATGTAAAACTTGCGTCGGCCATTTTGGCCCAACCCTTGCCCCAGGGTTATGATTTAAACAAACTTGAATCAACACTACCTGAGGATGATTCCACATGAGTTTCATCTTTCCTGGCCCAGTGGTGCTTGAGAAGAAGATTTTTAAAGATTTTTCCTATATATTCCTATGTAAAACTTGGGTCGGCCATTTTGGCCCCATTCATGCCCCATGGGTCATGATTTGAACAAACTTAAATCTACACTACTTGAGAATGATTCCACATGAGTTTCATCTTTCCTGGCCCAGTGGTTCTTGAGAAGAAGATTTTTTTTAAAATGCCATTAATTTTTTCTCTAATTCATAATTATCTCCCCTTTGAAAAGGGCATGGCCCTTCATTTGAACAAACTTGATTCCCCTTCACCCAAGGATACTTTGTGCCAAGTTTGGTTAAAATTGGCCCAGTGGTTCTTGAGAAGAAGATGAAAATGTGAAAAGTTAACGACGACGACAACGACAACGACTACGACAACGACAGACAACGGACAAATTTTGATCAGAAAAGCTCACTTGAGCCTTCGGCTCAGGTGAGCTAAAAAGTGAAACCATATAAAGTGTATTGAAGGTCAGACATAAAATAAATACAAGTTTTGTATGCTATGAGTGCATAAAATGTTTTTTAATTATAAAATGATACGATTTATCTTTATATCAATATGATTGATTTGTGAAACATTTATTCACATTAGAATAACTTAGCTATAACATATATCTTGTTATTTAAATACATATATCAATAAAAATGTTTAACGTACCTCTTCCTTATTGTTCACAACCGCAGCAAACACGTTTTTCCTGGGAATAGCGTAAATGAAGAAACAAATGAGATTCAGGTATTTGATTTTGTAATTTATATGATAACGATTAAAACATAAACAAAATTCTGAAATGTTAGGTATGTACTCGCAAGGATTATTGCTTAACTTCTAAAACGTAAGTGTGTGCTGTTTTTTTTTTTTATTCAAGCTTAAAATTTAAAATGTAGTACGAAAGGAAAAGACATCTTCAATATGTCCGGTATAAATATCAGTTTGTTCGCATGACGTTTGGAACGCACGTAAGATCGACAAATTTTAAATGTAAATTTTATTCGCTTTCTTACATAAAAAACCAAAAACATCTGAACATCATTTAATTCAGACGACCTGTATTATGTGAATGCCAACATTTTTAGTTTTAGCATATTGATTATTTGATTATTTGTTTTTGCTACAATACAGTAAAAAATTTCATATTCAGCAAATTCTTGTACATATTAAGACAGATTTTCGACCATAATATACATATGTACAGCTGTATATCCATGCCAATTTCAAGCATTGTACATAATATATTGTATAAATACCCAGAAGTCAAGAGAAAAGTGTTTGATTTTTTCTTATAACCTTTTACTGTTAGCCATTAAAGTTTTAGAGATAGGACAAAATGTCTCTTTAACAAAATGTAAGATTTAAACGAATAAAGGCATCAATATCCATGGAAATGTAACTAATTTTGAGCTAGAAATGTGCATTTCATTTGCTTAGTTTGAGGCTTTTACCTCCTGTTAGAGCATGGTAAAATTTTGATTTAAAATTCAAATGTAGACAATCGATATGCACAATAAAAAAGCAGAAAAAATGCCCGTTTCTTTATTATTTAAAATTAATTAATACATTGTGAATACATCACACTTTCTACAAACTCATGTTTTGTATAGCGCTTATTGTTCGGAAATAATAGAGAGTTCTTCAGCTGAAGAATTATGGAGATGACAAACGGAAATCAAGCTTAAAAGTCCCATTGAAACAATATAAAACGGAAACAAAGCAAAAAGGACCTCCAAAAACATCAGAGGTAGATTCGTATGCCATTGTTGAATAAGCATCCCATGTCAACCGGTAATATCCGTCATTTGCTCCTTTTTATGATCCAGTAAACATGATTTCATTAGAATTTAAATTTTTATTTTTTTATTTAAAGTTGCTCAAAAATAGATTTTGAAGTGAAAAATATTTGTATAGGATAATAAGGATGATTTAAGAAGGATAACATTTTGAACATCTAAGAAGGTTTACAATTTCTTTATACATGTATCTAGAAATTTATTATTTGCATCATTTTCAATGAAATAATGAAATTAGGTTAAAAATATATACCAATCCAGGCATCCGTTTTTGTCCTTAATACTATGTATAAAACGACACCCGGGAAATAATCCATACCTAGGATACTCAAGATTTGTTTATGTAACAACCTGGGTCCGCCGTCATAAAACTTTGAGAATTCACCAAAAAAATTCTCAACTCATGTCCTGAGAATTACTCAGCTGAGAATTTTCATTTTTCTCAACTTTTTATGACGACCACTGAGTCTGAGAATATTGGATTTGAGAAAATTCTTAGACTTGAGAGCATTTTTAGACTAAAATAAATTTTATGATGACGCACCTTGGGTCCATCGTCATAAAACTTCGAGAATTCTAAAAAAAAAAATCTCAACTCAAGTCTTGAGAATTACTCAGCTGAGAATTTGAGAATAAATGATTTAAGGTATTTTTTATTTTTCTCAACTTTTTTATGACGGCCGCTGAGTCAGAGAATTTTGGATTTGAGAAAATTCTCAAACTTGAGAGCATTCTCAAACTTAAGCATGATATGGAAATAACGAACAGTATTCAATCTCAACGTCCATTAAACAAATATACAAAATAAGAGCAGAGCAAACACGGACCTCCGAAACATCAGAGGTGGGATCAGGTGCCATGGAGGAGTGAGCATCCCCTGCCGACCGGTCACACCCGCCGTGTGCTCGTTGTCATAATCAGGAAATAACGGAAAAAATCCGTGGTCAATTCAGTGTATAAATAATGGACTAACAATTGGTATGAAAAACGTCAGTCAGCATTTCATTCAATGATAAATTGTATTTGCTGACAAGGTCATTGTATCGACCATAGAATTTACGAAATGATGACTTTAAACGAGACTGTTGATATTCTTGTTTCATCAACTTGCTTGTCAATAATTTACCTCGTTTAAGAAATTGTTCATACGTAGAGCATGCTCTTGCGTATCGAATCAACTGAGATATAAATACTCCGTATGCAGGTGATGAAGGTATATTGCTGCATAAGTAAGGGAAGTTGACGATAGAAAAGTTAAAGTCATCACGTTTATCATATAGCTTGGTTGTTAGATTACCATTAGTGTCTTTTTCAAGTAAAATATCCAAGTATGAAGCAGAAGTGTCGGACTCTGTGGTATCTTTTATCTCAAGCTCACCAGGATATATCGTGTCGACGTAGGAATGGAAATTATCATTATTAATTGACAATACGTCGTCGATATATCTAAATGTCGAGTTGAAGGCCACAGCAAGTGTTTTCTTCTTTTCACGCAAAAGATTTTGCATAAATTCTGCTTCATATGAATATAAAAATAAGTCTGCTAATAACGGAGCGCAATTTGTACCCATGGGAATTCCAATAGATTGTTGGAATACCTGGTCTCCAAAAACCACATAGATATTGTCAATCAGAAACTCAAGCATCTTCTTGATGTCAACTTCAGAGTACTTATGTGTGCAATCAGAATCTGTTTTAACAAAATAATTTTTCAAATGACCAATGACGAGGTAAGTAAACTTACGAGTTCCATTTTTGTTGAAGAAGCAGCTATCAATGATATCAAAAAGCCTGGATTTTAATTTGTCGTGGGGAATTGTTGTGTATAAAGTTGAAAAGTCGTAAGTTTTTATGCTGTTGATTTTTGTAAAGTCTTGTGACTTCAAATTGTCCAAAAGTTCTTTAGAATTTTTAAGTATCCACATCTGACTTACATCACTTCTTGAATATATAGTTGTACAGTACTCTTGAAGTTTTTCCTTCACTACTGTCAATATTTTAGTGAGAAGTAACGAAAGAGGCTTGGTTGAACATTTACTGGAACCTGCAATATATCTTTGTTTGTAAGGACTCTTATGAAGTTTCGGAATCCAATATATATAAGGTAGTTCAAATTCATTTTGGCTCTGTGGAATATTCAAAGTATTCAAAACTGACAGGTGATTCTGAAGAATTTCTTCCTTAGAAAGAGAAGTATATGTATAAGTAGGATTACCACTTGTAGAATTAAATCCAAGTTCTTCTAGAATGCAATTTATATAATGAGCCTTACAAACGAAGACAATGTTGTTACCTGCTTTGTCGGCAGGAACCAGTACGTACTGATCGTGTATTCTATCTAATTCTTTTTTCACTTCTGGTTTATTAAACACAGAAGGATATATATATTTTATAACAGCAGACCCTGGGTCCGCTAGCATAAAACATACTTAAGTCTGAGAATGTTATCAAGTTTGAGAATTTTCTCAAATCCAAAATTCTCAGACTCAGCGGCCGTCATAAAAAAGTTGGGAAAAATAAAAATACCTTAAACTCTTTTATTCTCAAATTCTCAGCTGAGAAATTCCCAAGAGTTGAATTGAGAATTTTATTTTGAGAATTCTCAAAGTTTTATGACGGCGGACCCTGGTGTCAAGGCAGCAATTTAAGAATTCTTCGTAGTTGTAACGGCCTTGTTGCAAATACTACAATAACCCATCAATTGGTCTCTTTTGCTGATGTGTAAGTCACTTTTCAAAGTAATTACTTCTGACTATTTCGTCTACCTGCAAGATGATCAATACCCACTGTTATGACGGTTGTAATCGGTCAACATGAGATGCTAGCCTAACCCCTCCTAGACACTAATTCCATCTCTGGAATTTCCAGTGATCCAAAGATTTGTATCTTTTTTAGATTATTTTAGATCTATCAGAGTCTTTTTTAACTTTCTGCATCTTGTAAGTTGTAATCTAAATTTCTTTTGCCTTTCTGAGGCAGCATGGCGCAGTCTGTTCTAGATTCGCGAAGTAAGGAGTTGATTTTTACGTTGCGGGTTCGAATCCCAGTGCGGGACGATGAGACCAGACTGTATAAACCGAGGTCCAGTGTAACAGAAGGTGCTGACACGAAAGAAGAATCCTCTCTGCTCAATGGCCCTGAGTGCCGATTATAGAACAACATTTTCAGCTCTCCAACCGGCAAGTGGTAGTGTCTCCATATGAGTGAAAAATTCTCGAGAAGGGAATTTAGCAATGTACACTGAATTAATCATTTCTGAGGAGAATGTTGTTAAAATGCTATTCTTGTTTGAAATATTTTCGATATTAAAATAAAAAATAAAAGAAGGAATTAATAATAAAATGCTATAAACTGGTCGGGATTTAACTCTAATTAAAAACTTAGCTGCAAATGTTATATGTTAATTACTTGATTTTATTTCAAACTTTTTAAAGTTCAAATTATTCTAAGGAGGATGTTAATCTATTTCCTATAAATAAACAATTGTTTGAATTAGCTTATTTCTGATACAAGGAATTTTATTTCTCTGCAGCCATAAACACATTGACTCTATACATCCTGGCATTTAAGCTGTCTACACTACGTAAGCAGCGGCCATGATAAGGTTTTCCCCATGCTGCTCCAATTAAGCTATCAAAATCAAATTTAACTGCTGTTATTAGCAGTGCAGTATTATAAGATGCAGCTATTCTTTTCATATAAGAGGTACACTTTTGTATATAGAAATTTAAATTCTGACCAAAGGTTCCCTTTAAACCAAGAGAGGTGTTATACAACGAGTTCCAAAACAAAAAAAAAGAAAATAAAAAGAAAAAAAAACTACGATGAAAAAAATCCAGCTCAAAATGGATGGGTAATTCATTTCAGTCTCAGAAAAATATCATGCTTCTACACGTATATAGATACATGTACATTTTAGCGCAGCTTTCATATATTCCGGGGGGGGGGGTCAATAATCAATCCAAGAATCTTAAGACCCCAATGATTACAGTGTCAAAACTGTAATCAGTTTCTGTTTTTATCATTTTATTTTTTTTTAATTTCAATTTTCATGTGGTTCATTTGGCATATGAGGTTTATGTCTTTCACCTAATTTGAAACGCTTAATGATAAAATTACGAATATTTTCTAAAACAAGGCAAGCTGTGCACAAATAAGTTGATGATAAATTCAATAAAATTTTCATTTGGCATTTTCTATGATCCATTGAATGACCTTGTCAGCAAAAAGAATCTGTCTCTAAGACCAATGTTACCTGATTTTTTCATAAAAAAATCAATAACCCATCATTTATACATTGTATTGTCCATAGAATGTTCTATTTTACTCATAGGCGCTTGGTTACAGGATGATATATTTTGTGTATTATATGTTTTTCTAGGTGTGTCTGAATACCCTCATCAAAGTACAAATAAAATTTCGCTGAAATTAGCGCGTTTTAAAAATGTTATATTTACTGTATATAAAAAGAGTAAAGGGGCGCCACTCGCCATCTTGAATCATAGGGGGTGCCTCGGTTCACACGTAATTTTCATCTATATCTACATTTTTCCTACCGGTGTCGGGTGAGATCTAGCTTCAAAAATGATTGAATGACAACTCCTTGTCATCTGTTGACCTACATATGCCGTTTTAAACAAGCAGTGAACCGAAACGTCCTCGATTCTTGCAGCTGTTTATCGAAAGCAACGGGAGTGGCGATTTCGACTATGTAAAATGTAGAGGCGTCCCGGAAATACATGGAAAATTTAGAGATCAGAAATTGCGTCAAACTTGTTTTCTCAAGATTTTCCGTGTTATTCCGGGACACTTCTATATTTTTCATCCTTAGAAATCGGCACTTACGTTGCTTTCGATGTCTGTACATGGTAAAGAGGACGTTTTGTTTTAACTGCATGTTTTATACAACAAGTTCAAATCGGCAGACGTTTGAAAGGAGTTATTCAATCATTTTCGCAGCTAGATCTCGTCCGACACTGGTAGGAAAAATGTATATATAGATGAAAATTAAGTGTGAACCGAGGCACCCCCTATGATACAAGATGGCGAGTGGCGCTCCTTTACTCTTTTTATACACAGTAAATATGACAATTTTTAAAAATGCTAATTTTAGCGAATTTTTATTTTCATTTTAATGAGGGTATTCAGGCACACATAGAAAAACACATAATACACAAAATACACCATCCTGTAACCAAGCGCCTATGATTTTTCTCATCAAGACAAGACACACACTGTTGATATGGCTTGTCGACAAGGGTTATTTTACTCCTAAATGACGCATTATCTGGCCTCTGATGTTTAAACTCGTGTTTGCTCTGCTCCTGATTTGTATGTCTGAAAGAACATTTTTTACTGCTCGGTAACATTGTTTCATTCACCAAAACTTGTAAGGACAGATGATACAAACATAAATATGGAAGTCTGGATTGGTTGATATTTTTGAGCAATTTTAGTTTTAAATGAAGCTAATTATTACCAAAATATTAAGAAGTTGTAAACTTTCTGACGTAAAAAAATTCAAACACCATTCTTCAACAGTCCTTTTTAATTTTTATGTGTATATTTTTTGTCACTTAAATTATAATCTTTGTGGTTAAAACCATCCATTCTATTCAAATTTAACTTATAACATAATGTTTTTCAGAACTTTTGCTAAAAGCTTGTTGTATCACCTGTCCTTAGATAGGATGTGCGACCAAATGTAACTGAAGTTTGTCAGGACCATCTCACAAACAACCAAATATACCAACTCCATTGGTATTTGAAAACTCCATTTGATGTCGAATCAAATATACATAGAAATAACTTGAAAACATGGCAAAATGCCAGAGCTACTCTGAATAAACAAGGACTGTTCTGTTTGTTCAATGATAAAGATAATTGTACAAGTAAACTGTATACAGAGGAGAATCAAGGATTTTTTACACAAATTGTTTTATTTTTACTATAGTGGGTACCGTCATGCGAGTTTTAATAACTCATTGATTATCCGCATTGATCAGATGACATTCCTATTAAATATAAATGATCCAAAGCAACACGATATAAGTTCAAAAACTAAATCTCGGTTTTTTAATTCAAAATTAACAACGTCTTTCTTTTTCCCTTCCAGTGTATAAAGAATAAAATATCTTTGTTAAAATGAGTAAAACGATTGAATCTACTGCAGAAAAAAAATTAAAACCAAATGAGGTAAGGTAACTAATATCTACAAAATTGCTGCAAGGAAAGCCGATTTAAGATTACAGGTACAAAATCATACCACTCATTAAGGAAAATAATTATAAAAAGACCAGTAAAAGTCGACCAAATCTTATTCTAAATATCTCATTTAGGCAAAAAAGAGCTTTTAAATTTACAAACCGTGCAAGTATTAAAACTCACCTCCTCCCTTGACGTGAGTATAAAGGAAAAGAATTTAATCATTTACATACTGTATCATGGCGCATGAGCGAAGATAAAGTATATCTAAATGTTCCATTTTAAAATTCAGGATGAGTTCATCATGCATCGCAAATCCTTGTACTTTGACAAACTTATCAAAAGCAATTGTGATAGCGCTATCAGTATAGAATATGGTTAAAAAACAGAACTTTAATCGGGTGTGTATAACACATTGAAATTAAAATTTTAAATTGATATAAAGGTGTTGTACCTTGAACTAGGCAGTAATGAAAACCTTTAAAAAATTTTTTTTTAAATTTCATTTTAAATTGCAATTCAAAACTGTCATTTTCCTGTAATGAAATAAAATATGTGGCGATAAGAAACAGTAATTGAGCTTAAAAGTCTATTTAACATAAAAAAGGAGCAGAGCAAATACGGACCTCTAAAACATTAGGTGGGTTCAGTTACCATGGATGAGTGAGCATACCTACCGACAGCTGGTGACTCCTGAAGTGTGCTCCTTGTCATGTTCCTGAAATTGAATCGACCATAAAACTTACAAAATGGTGACTTCAAACGAGACTGTTGATATTTTTGCTTAATCAACGTGTTTGACAATAACTTAACTCGTTTGAGATATTGTTTAGAAATTTTAAATAAAATTTAGCAAATTGAAACTGCCATAGCTTTGTTCTAATTAATATATCTTATGAAATATGAGGGGCAGTTGCCAGCATGAGTTCTGGCAACTGTTAAAAAAAACAAATTGTTTTACGAAAATTATTGAGTCTGATATCTTTGGAAAGATCAAACAAATATATACATAATGTGACGTTACGTTATAATTTTATGACCTTGTTCACATTCATATAAGTGAAATATTCTGGAGAGGGACGTTAAACAGTATACAATCAATCAATCAATCGATCAATCAATCAAAACATTAGTTTTGAAGATAGCAGTCCAGCGTGTAAGACTGACTGTCTGATTAAAACAAGCTCCCTTCTCCTTTCACTCATGTGAAGCTGATCAAGTCTTTTAGACGTCATAAACCGAGGAAGGGATGAAATTTTGATTAGGAAAAAAACGATAATTTTGAAAGTCAATAAGTCTTGTAGCACTACAAGTTGGTACTAAAAGGAAAACACTTGCTCTTTGTCCACGAAAATTTCGCGGCGACACTCCAAGTAAACAAAGAAGTATATTCATAGGATACCCTCAGCAGGAATCTGATTGGCAGAGACAGCTAAGACCTTGATGAAAATGGATCCGATAAAACCGGATCACAGAAAGAACCGGGTTTACAAATAACAGGTTATGTAAAATACAAAAGGCTAAATACATTGACATAGATCTCTTTCTTTGAAAATAAATCTTTTTTTATTCCAGTTTTGAACATGATTCAAAAATAAACAATTTTAAAGTAAATTAAAAATTTTAAGGGGAGACAGGGCACATGTCACATGACTAAAAAGATATATTACGTCATAATCGGTGATGATATACATGTTAAACGTTGTTAAAATCAACAGTTCTTGTGTAAATTTATTCTAAATTCTAAAATTGTTTTTTTAACATTTTATTTTAGGAATTATTATTCATATGATTTTTAAACATCTTGCCATCATTTAGATATTGTGAAGTTGCCCAATCCACACATTTGTTTCTCTTTACCCTGCAGTTTGACGTCAGTGACGTCATAGACGTAGTGTTTGAATTTTAAGTGCAGCGAGATCAAGTACACACACCCGTCATGATCAGTTTTAATTCATAATAAACAGGTCACAGTCAATGTATCATGATAAATTTTTGAAGCAGATTTTTTTTAATTAATATTTTTTGTGTTTAGTAGCTGAGATTCTCTCTATTTAGATAAATTTGAATGTTTATGTTTTCATTTGACGTCCCAATTGATTTCCCTCACTCGGAAAATACACACGTGAAGCATTTTTATCATGCTAACGTCAAATTCAACGATGTCCTCTGCGATATCGAGGTAAGCTTCACCCTGTGTTATTTTTGCAGTAAATAATTACGATGAAGGACTGACATTCAATCGTAAATTTAGAAATATTTATTGACAGAATTTTTCCCAATGAGATTTTTGTCGTTGAAGCTGCCTTGAAAATTGCAGAAATTATCCCACCCAAATACTATAAAAATTAAAACAATTGATTTCAGATAATTTAAACATTATGAATATTCTAAAATATTTGAGGAAATAGTGTTATCTATAATATTTATCTTTTGTGCGTAAAAAATTGCATGATGGACTCCGTTACAGGCCCGTAAACATGAAGTATCTAAGCTCCATACAAACTCTACACAAGGCGGTATTTGTGGGGCGATATCTTTTAGATAAATCAAGAAATCCCATGACAGGTCCGTTTTAAAATGTGAAGTACAAATTAAATTAGTAAAAAAAAAAATACGAAAAAAATTCATTGACAGGATTTTTTTCAGCTAAAGGTCATGTTCCTCCTTAAAAATAATAAAATAATAATTGTTATATCCTGGTTCATTTACACAAATAAGATTATATTACCGTAACGATTTCTAAGAAAATAATTTTATTTTTGTCTACATCAGACAGATATATAAATGTGCATGACAACAAGAAAGTCTATTAGAAACTTTAACATAGAATCTTTGAACAGAAGATTTTACACTGTTTCGTAGGTCCATGTTTGCTCTGCTCCTAATTTGTACTTCTACTCTTTACTTATCAAACCCTGAAAACTTTAAACAAATAATGATACTTAAAACATGTATAATTCTACAAGGTTTATAACAAACACACATGCAAGCGCGCAGAATGAATAAAATGTTTCCTGTTATATAGTTCCGATCTGACCGGTCGGCAGGGTCACTCCTAAATGGCACCTGATCCAACCTCTTATGTTTCGGAGGTCCGTGTTTGCTCTGCTCTTATTTTGTATTGTTGTATGGACTTTGAAATTAAATACTGTTCGTTATCTCCATATCCTTCTTATATTTCAAATAAGACAATCCAAACCTATAGTTTGTCATTCTTTGCAAAAGATAAATACATATAAGACCAAATGAAAACTTATTTATAACATTTTTATTTTTGAAAAATAGAAAAATAATTTTTGGTTACAAATTTGTTTGACATTTACAATTAAAAGAGCAATATTTATGAAATTTCGCACTTGTTTGGTAAAAAAAAAAACGCGCAAAAACAATAGAACATTTGAGCTTTCTTCTGCGATACAAAAAGTTTCATTAAAATCGAATAAATATTAAAAAATTAAGCCACGATACAGTGCTTTTAATACTTAAAAATACCTCATCGTACTTTACAAATCATGAAAGTGAGATACACGATATTCGAGCTTCAATTAGGAAGCAGCATAATCTCGGTAAAGCTTTTTAAGATGAGACTTCTGATACTCAGAAAATTCTTTGTATACAGAGAATACACAACCTTCTTGTAATAATTTCTTAAGAATGGGGTGATGTTGTATAGATGAGAGTTTTTCAGAATACAGACATCCTTCTTCGAGGTCTGAAGAATCTGCATGGAACTGGTAAATGACCACAGCCTTACCTGTTAGAATAAAAATATATTGTAACAGATAAACCATGAATTAAACTTATTTTATAGATATGGCTGTACTTATATCCTACGCATAATAAAGCAAGCCTAAACGAGCAATTTATAAACGAAATCAAATATGATAATGGTGGTCACCTTCTTATCCTTACTAACCTCCGTCACTTTCTACAGCCTCGACAGTTAGTCGCTTTTTAATTGACCAACATCATTTTCTCCTTCCAAAATAATATGACGGTCGTTGCTTTCAATAAAAATAAACACAAGCTATAAAATGAAAGACAAAAATTTTAACTCAAGAAATTTGGGCAGAAGTACATTTTATCAGAAAAAATTCAAACAGGATATAAACCTTCAGCTTAAGGTGGTAATTGTCATATTCATTAAAGTTCTATTTATTTATATATTTATTCAATTATTTGTTATTTTACTTTAAAAAGGTGTGACGATTAATTTTCAGGCAAACTTCATACTTTTTTGCTTTTTTGGTATTTTAAGATTCTGAGAAAGTTTCTTTATAATATTTGTAAGTTCAATTTAGAGTTCGAGTTTCCTGAGTTTCCTACTGTAGCGATGACACAGGGCTGGGATTAGGCTAGGGCAGGGCAAAAGGAAACAGTCATTCTAAATGACTTGTTACATGACCCGTCTTATGGCTCACTAATTTGTATGTGTATTTGTTTACATAATTCTCAACCAATCAGATGATTTTTCGAAAAAGTTGATTTAGTATTCTACAACTGAAATTCAGAGTGAAGTGGATGTGCAAGTTTTATTATACATATTGAAATTATAGGATGTATTATAAAATTAATGTTTTCCCCTAAATTTAAACCGTATAGATTGTTTCCTTTCTTTTCGGCTCTTGCTGAAATTAAAAAGAAACAACTAATTCTAGCTACGAATAAAGTACAAAATATTTTGACACATAATTATCATTTGGGAATATATTTGAAGCAAACATGCACGTTTCGGGGTGCTTGTATTCTACGAGAAGTGTTCGACAATGTCATTAACCGGTAGTCAAATTGTGTTAATAAAATTCTTGCCTCCAAATTGAAATAAACAAATTAAAGAAAGAGTCGGACAAATTACCTTTATGTTTGAAACATAATTTCAAGATTTGAAAGAAAACTCACCAGGTCAAGTCACAAAGTTTATAAAACTACAATCATGTAAACTGTAGTTTTATTTAACTCACTATTTTTGTTATAGAAAAAATGAATTGGGTACAATCATCTGATTTCATAATCTATACTAAATACATTGGTTACACCTCAACCCAAACATACTCTTATATAATATGTTTACTTTAGAGTAGATTTAAGAAAAAAATTCCTCTGTGATAAGCAAGGATGATGATGTTTGATCATCTAAGAAGGAATCTGTTAAACTCCTTATATCAGGTAATTGACGAATATCAAAGTAAACTAGTGCTAATTGTAACGGGGACCGTTACAGATGTTCCCCAAACGCTCCCCAACTCCCTTTTGGTGCCATATTCCCTGTAAGCTTCATTAACTTAGATAAATTCTTTGCATTTGAGACTTTAACAACGTTTACTCAGAAGTGTACCAAGTTCATTCAATTTTTAGCATTGCACGCATGCGCATTTGAATGCATGTGCGAAATGACCATATCATCTTGTCTACACAATCTATATATTTTAATATACTAAATATTAAAGTATTTAATCCAAAAGTATTAAAAAGTACGCTCATTCAAGTGTATTTTTGATTTTACTCATTTCACGTGCACACACGTGCATACATGAACATGGTGACCATAACGTCTTGAAGAAGTCCATTACATCTAATCTAAGTTCTAAATCCCATCCTGTTTGGTTGAAAACCAAGGGAGTTATAGCTGTTTAAATTTTCAGCCAATCAGATTGCAGGGCACATACAAACAGGTGTATGCATGTGCATGGTTACGATACGTTCTTGTAGAAGTCCATTATATCTATCTATGTTCCAAATCCCATCCTGTTTAGTTGAAAACCAAGGGAGTTATAGCTATTTAAAGTTTCAGCCAATCAGATTGCAGGGCACGTACATACAAGTGTATGCATGTGCATGGTAATCATACTTTCTTGTAGAAGTCCATTATATCTATCTATGTTCCAAATCCCATCCTGTTTGGTTGAAAACCAAGGGAGTTATAGCTATTTAAAAATTCAGCCAATCAGATTGCAGGGCACGTACATACAAGTGTATGCATGTGCATGGTGATCGTAGTCCATTATATCTATCTATCTTCCAAATCCCATTGATTGAAAACCAAGGGAGTTACAGCTGTTTAAAGTTTCAGCCAATCAGATTGCAGGGCACGTACACGTACGTATTTGCATGTGCATGGTGACCATACCTTCTTATAGACGTCCATTGTATATATCTATGTTCCAAATCCCATCCTGTTTGATTGAAAAGCAAGGGAGTTATAGCTATTTAAAGTTTCAGCCAATCAGATTGCAGGGCACGTACATACACGTGTATGCATGTGCATGATGACCATACCTTCTTGTAGAAGTTTTTATATCTATCTATGTTCCAAATCCCATCCTGTTTGGTTGAAAACCAAGGGAGTAATAGCTATTTAAAGTTTCAGCCAATCAGATTCCAGCGCACGTGCATGCACGTGTTTTGATGATAATTGCTATATATCATGTTGTACAATATCCTAATGCATGGCTATGTTCAAAATAACAAAGGATTTCGTCAAAAAACAAGAAAAATATTGAGACTTTAGTTTCAGCCAATCAGAGCAAAGCGCACGTGCATGCGCGTGAGATCTTGCTATTTTGACCATGTCATATTGTCTATATTACTATTATATCCTTACATTATGAGTTTCAAAAAATTTCATCAAAAAATAGAAAAGTTACGGCTATATCAATTAAATCGGTCATTTCACGTGTTGCACGTGCGCGCTCTTGCAAGCACGTGCGCGCAAAATGACCTTCGTTCGGCAACTCTACATTACATGCCTACTGACCCTAAAAAGGTTTCACCTAAGTCAGATGTGTTGTTTACAAGATCACTCGTGGACAAAATTTTCCCAGGAAGAAGAAAAATAATAATAACTAGATGCGTTCTTGTTGCTAGAGCAACAAGCGGTCTTCCGACCGACTTTTCGTTAGAGATCTAAGCTGCCTCAACCCATTTCAGATTTTTTTGTGGTTTACGTTCATTTACAGCAGTATCTCAACATATATCATGATTATTAGAGGTAAACCTCAAAATATCTTTAAATATAGCTTTTAAAAATCGGCAAAATATTTTATACATGTTATAAAAGTGAGAAAAGGCATTTGCAATTGAAAAAATGACATAAACAAAGAAAAAATTTGGGAACGCCCACGGCGGGATTCGAACCCCCGACAGTGGGACAAAGTTTGGTTTGGTCATATCTTTTCAGTATATGCACGCATGAAGACACGGAACACATATTTAGAATTCTCATTAGACACACTATAAACCCTGTAAATCCTAAAGAAAAATATCGAAAAACAAAAAAGTTGAAAAATTGGACTTTTTGAAATCACTTCCGTTTGCGACCGGAAGTGCCGACGACGAAAAATAAAGGTCGTTGTTCAGATTGGAGTTCAATGTTCTATTACCTCAGTGAGTTTCACTTTCATATCTTCAGCCGTTCTCCAGAAAACTGCTGGACAAATTGCCTTTTAAAAAAAACAAAAATCCCCCAAAATCGCGAACGAAGGTGAATTTCGAAAAAATGAAAAACACGTCTGGAGATATTCTCATGATGCATCATCCCTGTAAAAATCTTTTAGATCCGTCCACGCACAGCTGAGATATCGCTCTAACTATGAAAAAAAGAAAAATAATAATAACTAGAAACGATCTCGTTGCGAGCAACGAGTAGGTCTTCCGTCCGATTTTTCGATAAGATGAGATATGATTTTGACTATGATTTTTGTTTAAACATTTCAAATTGTAAGGATAAATATTTTTGCTTCTGTAACCTATAACAAAATAATGTTCATTAAAGAGATATCAATATAGGACTTTTGGCCCTTCTGATTTGGCCCTTCTGAGACCCTAATTTGAGGGGTCAGCCCCTTTTTCTTGGATTTTTATCAATGCTCTTAACATTCTGCACAACTTCTCTTCAATATATTATAACAAATTATGAACAGGTAAGAAGATATCAAACAAAAGGTGTCAAATTTCGTGAGATGTTTCTGAGACATTTTTTGGGCCCAGGACAAGCCGACCCTCTGAAAATCAGAAAACCGTCCATATCTCACGACCGGAAGTGACGTCGTACATATAAAAAATTTCCAATAAGGTTCAGATCGATATCTAATAGATCTGAAAGTTTCGTGAGAATCGACCGAGCCGTTTCCGAGAACTCGCGTGCACAAAAATCGGTAAGAAATAAAATAATAATAGGGAAAAAGAAACCGAACGAAAACAATAAGGTCTTCCGAAGGAAGTCGGAAGACCTTAATTACAAAATGTCG
>PRKT01001571.1:53248-68419 GCA_003671525.1 Saccostrea glomerata | reverse complement strand
CCATTCGAATGGCGAATAGCGAATAGCGAATAACCGTCCAACTTCTGATTGCCCGTGACGTGACATATCCAACTTGACGTTACGTCGAAGTCTACACCGGGTTTCACAACTATTCATTTTCAGAAAGCTCGTATGACCATTTTTGGTATTTGAAATGTGGTGAAATTTTCTAAAATTGTTACATAATGACTCTATATTATAAATATGCCTGTTGTTTGCTTTCATCAAAACAAAAAAAAATTAGAGAGAAATTCCACGAACTTTTGGGTCGACCCTCGTACAGTGGCTGACCCAATTTACGCAATTCCCATTGAATCAGTGACATTTAATTTTATGTTTTATCAAATTTAACTGTTACATAAATAATGAACACCATTGCTTTCAACACATAATTGGAACTTGATGAAACGCTGTGAACTAAATTTCCTCTTTGTTATGTATGCTAAAACTTCAATAGGTTTGTGACCACAGCTGAACTAGCAGAAAAATTCAGGCATTAATTTGACTTTTGAAAATTTTCACATTAGTATCTTCCATTGTGTATATGTAGTTCCTTGTAATCCATATTAGAATAAGAAATTATTAAAAGATTTCTCTCTCTATAAAATTTACTTTAGATTTGCCCCTACGGGGGCCAAATACTGTCCATACCCTATCTTGTACTTGTTCAAACGTAGAGCATGTTCTTGTGTTTTGAAGCAACTTAGAGATATAAACCCCGTATGCAGGTGATACGGATATATTACTGCATAAGTAAAGGAAGTTGACAATTGAATCTCGTTTGTCATAAAAATTACCATGCATCAACGTCCTTTTCAAGTAAAATATCTAAATATGAAACAGATGTGTCACACTCTATGGTATCTTTCATTTCAAGATAGCTGGGATATATCATATCGACATAAGAATGAAATTAATCATTGTTAATTTACATATACGTCGTCGATATCTGTAAATGACGAGTTGAAAGCCAACGCAGGTGTCTTCTTCCTTTCATGTATAAAATTCTGGACAAACTCTGCTTCATATGAAACAAGATGTGTTTGTGAAACACTATGCGTCCGGCGGCAACAGAGTTCGGAAAAAGCTATTTTTAGCATATAGGCCACAGTCAAGGTCACAAGGTCATTGACCTTGATGTCATTTGAAAGAGCTTAATTAGTGGAGTATGCATACCAAATATGAAGTCTCTATCTTTCATGGTTCAAAAGTTATGGCGAAGGTTAAAGTTGGCAGAAAAGAGCTATTTTTAGCATATAGGCCACAGTCAAGGTCACAAGGTCATTGACCTTGGTGTCATTTGAAAGAGCTTAATTAGTGGAATATGCATACCAAATATGAAGTCTTTACTTTCATGGTTCAAAAGTTATGGTGAAGGTTAAAGTTCGGGACAAACAAACAGACAGACAGACAGGACAAAAACAATATACGCCCTGGATCTATCGATCCGGGCGCATAAAAAATAGGTCTGCTATTAACGGGGCTCAGTTTATTCCTATGGGAATGCCAATAGACTGTTGGAAAACCTCGTCTCCAAAAACAACAAAGATATTGTCAATCAGAAACTGAAGCATCTTTTCAATATCAACTTCAGAGTACTTGTGTGAACGATCAAATTTAAACAAAAAATATTGCAAATGATCAATAACATGGTGAGTAAATTTACGAGTTCCAGTTTTATTGAAAAAAAAAGCATCTTCGCTATGCAAGGGTTTCCGATCCGAAATCTACTCTACAACCCTTGGCAGATTTAGTCCTATCAAACGGGCCGCCTGTCGCCGTAATTAAGTTTAGTCCCTTGAAGCTCTTTAATATTTGTCCAATGAAAAAGGCTGTACATTACGTAAATCAAATGTGAATGAAATAGTCGATTAGTGAAACCTTGCGTAGACTGGGACTTCGCAGCCAACCAAATGCGTTTGCGCTAGTTCTAAATTTTTCAGCCAAATCTGCCAAGGGTTGTAGAGTTGTAGAGTTAATTTCGGATCGGAAACCCTTGGCTAGCGAAGATGTTGAAAAAGCAGCTGTTAATGATACCAATAACAGCTGTATCGTGAGGAATAATTGTATATAAAATTGAAAAGCTGTTGATTTTGTGGCTTCAAATTTTTCAAAAGTTCCTTGGAATTTTTAAGTATTAGACAATTCATCAAGTACTTTATCCAATATTTCTTACCTTAACTTTCCCAAAGATTTTTGACTTTTTCATTTCTTGTATACAAAAGCAGTTTAAAAGAAATTATCTAAGTATGAAATAATTACTTGCAAATTCATAAATTTCTAGTTTCTACATGTATTCAATGTGTCTGCTCTACGAAATAGATACAAGGTCGCGGATGGAAAATGTAAATCACTAAATACATGTACATGTATGACCATGTAGCTGCAATAATGTAGCCCTTTCAGATTGATTTTTATCTGATGTTTTCTGGAATAATAATAAAATAAATCTGAGTGTTACTTGTCGCTTCTACTCAGCCGCCATGACAGTTCACGCGTGACACTTGAAATTTAGAATAACTCAATAAAGAAATGTCGATGTTTATAAATAATTGTTGATGAATAGTATCAGTAAACATTGATAAATAAAACCATTCCATGTGTTATTTTTACGTAAACAGCGATATTTAGGCTAAAGATTAGGCATTCCCAAAGAAATCCGCTCCCTATAGATTCTTATTGGCTGTCCCAAAATAAAATCTGTCAAAGTCAGTAATCGGCGGATAAATTTAAGTTGTTATGTTGACATACACAAAAAAATAAGCAATATATGGGTTGTTTTATTTATTTTTGGATCGATTTACTAGTATGTCTTGGATAACTACATTTTGGAAGTCCGGGTAGTCATGTTAATTCAATAGCCTTTTACTCACAATTTGAGCCGAAATCCGTGCGGGAGCAAATCACTCCCGCTTTTCACTATTCCGGAGATCCTAAGGAGTTGGTTCCCGCACCCCCCCCCCCCCCCAAAAAAAGCAGAGAGGGCTACATTAATGCATACATGTACATGATACATGTACAATTTCAAATACACCCTCTTCCTTCCTTATGACTTTGAAAAAGGGGGAAAGATCATAAAAATCAAAACAAATTGTAATAAATCCATCTAGCACTATTGTTAGTATTTTAAATGCACCGAATTAGGCTTTGTAAATGTATTTTAGGAAGGTCCCTACTTTTACGGGTTCCATTTTAATTTTACACACCTTTATAATATTCTGATTATCACATGTGTATTGAAATAATCTTTTTGAACGATTGATAATTATACAGCAAGTATATATTTGTTTTTAAAGTGCCATTGTGCAAACTGAGCATTTAATATACATTTTCATGGAAATAAACATTTTGCACTCTATTCATATGATTTATATGTCAGTAAGTACTGTATTTTTCTAATTATTCGCGAGGAATTATTTATTGGATAATTCGGCGTGAAACATCACTAGCAAGATAAAATTACTCGCTTTGGTTTCTATTGTGCTGAAATCCATGTTAATCCTCTTGATTAGTCCATTTACTAATTGTTATTCTCGCCATTGGACGCGAAAGAACCATTTCGGGATGATACATGTAAGTACACGTGAAAAATTAGGAATCTACAGTACATACACGGACACAAAGCTCTTTATATCCTTTATGGATTTACAGCTTTTTATTTTTTTTAAACAAACTTATTACTTGAGATCTGTTTTTAATGATTTTAAGCCTATATTTCACTTTTTTATATTTCAGTTTTTTAACATTTTGCAAATTAAGATTGAAAAACTTGATATTCCAAAATTATACTTGTTAAAATGGCTGATTGCTTTTAATTTATCAGGCCCCAGGATCATGAAACAGACTAAGACTTAAGTCAAAATTTCTATCATCTATAAAATCTAAAAAACTTGTTAAAGGAAACTCTAAATTTGCATATGATCGACAGCAGATTCATTGATGATACAAAATCGGAAAGCATTTTTCATTTTGGGCTGCTTAACCTCTAAAAAAGTTCAGCATCTAAGACATCTTTTGACTTTATCTAAGATGTTTCATGATCCCGGTCAACAATAATAAAGTATGTGTTTTTGTTAATCTTCGATTTAATATTGGACAATGGCATATAAACTGTTAAGATTTTGAGAATTTTTTTAAAAATTAAGACATTTCGAGATTTTTTTCTCATAGACGTAGACAGACTCTTCAGTGAAAATCTCAAACATTCTCTTGATTAATGATAATTTTTATTTTCATATGTTTGATGTGAATCTGTGCATAGTTAAATAAAATATGATATCAGGCTTCTTTATGTTTAATTTTGGGTGTTAAATTTTAAGAGGTAAGGACTGTTTGTTAAATAGTGTACTTAAGGTAGGATTCTTCTCACAGAAAACTGTATTTCTTGTACATGTATTAAAACATTAATGAAATTTTCACATAATCAAGAAGAAAATATTACTAAGTCATGGTATCAGTTAGAGTAGTTTTGACCGCTTTATATTAGAATGAAGGTCAGGTCAGGGTCATTACCTTTTCCCTGGACATAAAGAATAATGCGATAGGGTCTTTTATTTCAAAAGATTAAATGATTAAATGTTTTTCTTTTTGCAAAAAAAATATTATTATATAGGGTCTATAAGATGATATTACCTAATTGACACAAATAGTTTAACAAAAATAGATTTTGGCTGATCCGAATTTTCTCTATTTTTCTTAAATTTTTATGATACTTACGGTATTTTTATATTGCCCTATATTTAAATTTTTGTATTTTTGCATATAATAAAGAAGTATATAGAGCTACAAAATGACACAAGAACAAAAAGTTTTGACCTTTTACTAAGAGAGTTAAAACACTCTCTACGGATTTATGGCTCATGTCTGTCCGTAAATTGGAAGTATTTAAAACCCAGCATACTTGCAGTTTGTTTGGAAAATTTTTATTTATTTAATATGTATTAAAACTTAAGTCCCTCGTTATTAATTTAGCAAACATTTGAAAAATTCTTCAAGTCTTTGATTGTGAAAAATTTATAACTAAATTCGCTGTTCTATGATTAATTTGAGAGGCAGAAAAGATATTTCATACACCACCATTCCGCCAAATATATAGTCCCTGCTAGTTTTCGAACACAATTTACCATTTCTATTTAAAGTTGTACAATAGTGCCGAGAAAATAAAAATATGGTCTTTTAAATCCCTTTCACCGAAATATATGAGACTTATAAGCAAATATACACTGAATATTTCATCTACTCTGAAACCAAAGATGAATCCTTCATTAAGGTATTTAAATGAAAAAAATGTTATTATTTTGACAGACATTTATGTACGGTCCTAGCTTAAGTGTGTTATTTTTATCCTAGAAGACGAGAATCCCTGTGATTTCACCAACAATCAATCATCAGAAATACGTCCTGCGCCACCAGTATATAATGGATACGTTTATTTCTTACATTGTTTTATGGTGATTGTCGCTATAAGTCTGTCTGCAGTAATCGTTTTTTGGAACATATTTTTAGAAGAAGACATAATAAACATTCCGTTGAATATACCAAAAATTAATCATGAAGGTTCGACGTTACCACAAATAAACCCAGACAGATTCTGGGGCACGTACCGACCAAATGTGTATTTCGGGCTAAAGACACGTTCTAAACGTCCCCTTGTAATAGGACTTATGTGGCTTGAACAGGATTTCGAAGATAACAAAACCCAGTATTTAAGGCATTGGTGTAGTGAAAATGATGATATTGTTAAATATGGATGGCTACGACACGATGGAGTAAACTTTGGCATACATGAAGTGATAGAGAAAAATTTCCATTTTTATGCGTCCTTTGTCAAACGTCAGGGTGGACTTCATGGTGGCGACTGGACTGTTCGTGTATCTGCCCATTCCAAAGTAAATATAATTTTTGCTTCGATTCTCGTAATTATGATATCATATTGCATAACTACATGTAAACTTAAAGTCTTTCCACCCTCACAGTTGTTATGGTTCCAAGTACAAAAACTGCATTAATTTTTATCTAATATAGTTTTAATTTACCAATTATCGCAAATGTGTAGGTCGCCATATTATTTACATGTAGGGTGGGAGACATAAATAAACAGAAGTATGTGTCAACATAAAGTATTGTACATTTTTTGTAAACAGTATTATAAAAATTATGTAATATCTGGTTTTAATGTCTAATTCTGATGCTAAAAGATCCAAAAAAAATGCTACTCATAAGATACTTTTGAATAGTGAATGTCAGGGAAACTAGTTTACATAAGTACAATAAAGAAAATGGCTGAATGAGGATACCCCTGAAGGAGCTATTGCCCTTATCAACATATTTTAAAGATTGAATACCTGTGTAATTATTTTAAAAAGAAAATACAAGTATACATTTTTAAAATTCTTTTTCTTAACAATATTTATCATTGCACCTAGTGAAAAGCATTCTTTCATAAGATATTGTTCTACTTGGTATGAATTTAAATTATAATAAAAGTTTTTTGCAAAAACCTATGACATCAAAGGAGGATGAAAATACCTAAGTAACAAAGATCTGTTTTAATAGACATCACACATTTACGTTTTCGAAGCACAAGGAAGAGAATTTTGCCTAAAAGTGAAACTGTTAGATTATCCCCACATAATCATAATACGGTACACGTACTTACATTCTATCCTATTGATTTTAAATGTATAGCCTACTAAACATTTAATTAATGTCTGATTTTTTTTTTCAGATCAAGAAATTTGTTTCATTTTTCTTCTACGTTGCATTAGAGGATAAAGGAGTATTACATCCTATCCGGTATTTGGACGATTATGGTATTCTCGAAATTACTGGCGAAACACCAGAGCTGGGATCATTTCGTCTTCGATTTCCAAAACCAAAGACTTATTTTAGTTACAATTTAGCCAATTTATTACTAAATGAAGCTAAACTAAACAATTTAACTGAAATTGTCCGACAACATCTTCAGATAGGGATGGTGTGGGAAAAAATTATATATTTACTTCCACGTATCGAGACAAAACGTGCTAATATTATTGTGCATCAAATAACAAGTCAACTACCTTTTGTGTTTGATGTTGTATTTGAATCTCATAGTTTTAGTAGGCCTAATCAACTTCAAGATGATGTTTTCACAAATGAACTGAATTCACTGTCGGACAAATTCGACAGAAAGTTCGCAGCAGTGTTTGGCATATCAAAACCAAAATATATTGATCAAGATGTAAATTTTGCTAAAGAGACACTTAGTAATATGCTTGGTAGCATAAGTTACTTTTATGGAACATCTCGAGTAAAATCGAAACAAAGTAAAAGTGTTAAAAAGTACTGGCCTGCAACACTTTATTCTACGGTGCCATCGAGGTCAAAATTTCCACGAGGCTTTTTGTGGAATGTTGGATTTGATATATTTTTGATAAATCTTTGGGATGTTGGAATGACAGAAGATATTATTGCTCACTGGTTAGATTTAATGAACGTAGAGGGATGGATTCCAAGGGAACAGATACTTGGATCTGAGGCAGAATCAAGTGTTCCCAGTCAGTTTATTGTGCAACAAAATGATATTGCAAATCCTCCTTCTCTTTTTCTTGGTATACTTAATTTGATCGAAATGCGAACTGTAAATACTACTTTTTTGAAAAGAATATTTCCAAGACTTGAGACCTGGTTCAATTGGTTACATTCAAGTCAACGCGGTGAGAAGCCAAACTCGTACTACTGGAGAGGGCGAAATAGTTCCACTAAAGAAGAGCTTATTCCCTATACTTTTGCGTCTGGATTAGATGATTACCCTCGTGCATCTCATCCAAATACGAAGGAACGTCATCTTGATCTTAGATGTTGGATGGCAATGGCAGCAAGTGTGCTGACAAAAATCGCAAAATTGACAGACAGTGACTGCAAAGATTATGAAAAGATAAAAAAGGAACTTACTGATGAAGAATTGTTAGATAAGATGCACTGGGATAAACATAACAATATTTATAGTGACTTTGGATTGCACACTGACTATTTGCATCTAAACACTAGCACTGAGGCAAGGGAAGTTAATAGAATTGCAAAACTTAAATATGTTGGGGCATTGGGATATGTTAGTTTATTTCCTTTGATGTTCCGGATGTTGGACTCCGATTCTCCAAGAATTCGTAAAATCCTTTTAGACTTGCAAAACGAGGATTTATTGTGGACAAATTTTGGAATTCGATCATTAGCTAGAAATTCTCCCTTTTATAACGAACATAATACTATCAACGACCCACCTCACTGGAGAGGTGCAATTTGGATCAATATGAATTATCTAATTTTAGGTAGTCTGTACCACTACTCAAAAGTCCCCGGTCAATATCAGGGTTTAGCACTGAATATATATATAAGACTGAAAGACAATTTGATAAACAATGTCATTAATGAGTATAATAGGAAAGGATACGTTTTTGAGCAATACAATGACATTACTGGATCGGGCCAAGGATCTTTTCCTTTCACAGGTTGGTCAGCTCTCATTGTTAACATAATGGCAGAAAAATACTAATCATAACACTATAAATCTAATTCCGAGACACGATATTTAAACTTTTTCAGCTTGCAAAACAGCTGAACGCAAAATTTTGGCACCACATGTTCCAGTGTATGTTAAGATGCATTTTGATTGTGTTACGTTTTGACCACCCCAGTCATATTATATTTGTCCACCTCTCATACATACATACATAATGTTCAATAAAGGACATGTAAGTCTAATTCTCTGCATTTGGAAAACCGTAAGGACATGTAACATGAAATTAGTTATTGTATTACAGTCTAATTTTTTTTACATTTCAATTGGGTGGCAAATTGAGAGACTTCTGTAGCAAATATATTGTTACGATACTCTAAAATTGTTAATAGAAATATTGCATCAACTGTTGTGTTTGACTGTTATGTGTGACGTCACTCGTTCCCCTTCGGATGTTCTCGGATGTCTCGACTACAGCCGAGGAACACCAGCACGCGTTCGTCTGCGAGACAGGAGATTCAAGAGACTTAAGACATTCGGCACGGGATGATGGACGTTTTCATATACTTCATAATTCGGTTTGGGCTATGGGCTAACCGTCGAAGTATTGCCGTGTACATAGCGATCGATGTTCGTTTAGGTGGAGGACTTCCCTTTAGATTAACAGCTGAGTAAATTCTGTCCCCGAATATTGTTTATTTTTTTGTGTATGTAACTGTAATTGTATTTGTTTATTTCGTATCATTATTTGTTTTTACCATTAAAGTTTTTTAAAGTTTTAATTCGTTTTGCCAGGTGCGTTGTTGTAAAAGTGTCATCGGGGTCCAAAAATAGATTTGTGTATTCGGCACACTTTACAATATAAAATTTAAATTCAACAGAAGCGAACGGAAAAGATACAAAACAGAACGTTAAGTGTAGTCATCCTTTTTGTAAGAGTATAGTAAATGCACTAGCTAAACAAAGTATTTGTATCTACGTTGTCAATGTAACAGGGAGCCAAAAATACTCCAATAAAAAGTTCAAAACAAAAATACGTGGTGGTATCTTAAAAGTGCATGGACACAGATTTTAAGTTAATATTTTCTGTATAATATCACGACATATATTTTAATGGCATTTCACTCAAATATATATCAAAAATCATTTCATCTAAAAGTTATTAAAACTTCAAATTTTTCGACGGGTTTCATTGACCATCTTTGCACTTTCACAAATTTTAATTTTATTCTTAATACTTAAGACAGGTGACAATCTTGATGAGTATAAATGAAAACTATTAAAACTATAATCCAGAAAATTCAGGGTAGAAATGTTTGAAAACAAAGCATACACGCAGTATATTGACAGGCCGTGCAGTTGCGTTGAGCAGACTTTAACAACGGAACGCTCCCGATGAATCCAAAACATCAATTATAACAGAACTTGTGTCCTGTTTACAAAAAAACTGTACGTTTCACGGATGTCATCGATTTCCTAAACTCTGTACACAACACTTAGCTCAGAATGACGATACTAATGAAGGGGTTTTACTGTCTAACATTTCTATTCGGTGTATAATTTATTTTTCTGGATAAAGTTTTAATATTTTTCATCAATACACAACGGGATTGCCACTTTTCCTAAATTACTCTCAGTTTGAAAATGGTTTGAAGCAATTAACTTACAAGTCCAACATAATTATCTGGCTCTGCGTTTTTACACAAAAGTCACAGTTCAATAGATAAGAGATTGATCCAGGTTGTGAAATTTCTAGAGAACTGACTGGAGCTCAAACCAAAGCGAATACTGCATTCTTTAAGTAAGTGTCCTGTCTGTGAAGGATACAAAACACTGAAGAATTCCTCTCGCAGACTAAGTTGTCTAGCAACGCCACACTTTCTCTTCACACCATAGCCATCCAGATTAAATGGTTGGACATATGTTGTTCTTTCACCACGGAAATACTGCATGAATGAAGCTTTTCATTGTAGATATGTAAATAATGCGTTGAAAACCTTAAGATCCAAGCCCGTGTAAAAATTGAACAACTGCTTATTTTGCACTATAGTTTCCATATTTTAGATCTGATTTTTTAAACACATTTCTTGGTATGTTTTGGAATCTCAGTATAATCTTCACCGCGGAACATTGACTGGCAAGATTGGAAATATTCAGATTACGTCATTTCTATATGTTGCAATCAAAACATTCAATGATAGTCAATAAAATGGACAGGTATACAATTCAATGCGGACGGCCAAGAAAACATTGGATTGAAATTCTAGTTTGAAATTCAGTTTCAATCCACTTCAGCTACGCTAAAAGGCACATAATTTACTGATTGACTAGAAGACAAATAATTTCAATTTCGGTGTAGTTTGAAAATAATATATAAATTAGAATTTTTTGTCCAGCGTTTAAAAGAAATATATGGAGGGAAATATATTTCATTTCTGTTAGGTATATAATTTATGTATTTCAACCAACATGTGTGTTTGGGAATTGAAATTATTTGTCTTTTGGAGCATACATTCACACTTTGCGTTTGAAAACAGCTATGGTGGATGAAAATGAATTTCAAACTAGCATTTTAATCCAATGATTTTTCTGCCTTCCTCATCGAATTGTACCCGCCCATTTCATTGTCTACTCTAGATATATCTTTCAATGTTTTAATTGTAACATATAGATATGACGTAAGCTGCATATTTCCAGTCATGCCAGTTAATGTTCCGCAGTCTTATTTTGAGTGTACTTTTTGTGCACAATAAATATAAAGTTTTTTTTAATGCAATTCTAGGCACATTTAACTTATCTGTGTATTTTATCCATCTCCCAACCCTTTATAGTCGTCTCTACAACTTGAGTGATAAGCTCGCTTGATTAAAATTATTTGTTAGATTGCTGAAAGTTCACTTCAAGCTACTTTATTGCCGGTAGAGACAACTATAAATGGGAGGTAGAAAAATATACATATTGGCTACAAAATGTGTCTAGAATTAGAAAGTAAAAGGTAGTTAATTGACCAATGCTAGAAAGTGGAGAAATTCTCCCCAAAAGTGCGCAAAAAAGATTGCGCCGTAAATTGCACTTTTTTGCATTACAGGATCTGTAGCGTTATGGTTAAAGACAAATATATAAAACCATAACGCTACAGATCTGCAGCTATACGAATCATTGAATCCTGACCTTGTGTGAAAATATTATCGGGACTTTGTTTTTGCTCCCCGGTTTTCTGGACGTAGTATCTGGGCATTGGTCACGCTTGAAATGACATCTACAAAGCTTTTGAAATTCAGATGGTACCCATTTAGCCCTGTTGTCATTTTGTAACACTAATTCCCGTTTACACGCATTGGTCCACTTCTGGAAAAACTCTGGGTCATCAGGAAATGTGAAAAACGTACATGTTGCTCCAGGCGCGATGGTGAATACAGCCGTACGCAACACAAAAGTCATTTTTTGCCCATTATTCAGCTGTTTTTCATTTTGCGCAAGAAGACGCTTTACCCCTGACCTCGCTTGACCCCAACATCCGCCGCAATGCATTATCGGAATGTACAAGTCGAAAATGAAGAAAAAAATAAGACCAAATCAAGAATGAATCAATTAACTTTAACTTCATATTAAGGCGTGTTTGTATTAATAGCAAAGCGTCAATAAATTGATGAATAAAGGAGAAATTTACTGCATCGAGTATGACCGAATTATGAAGTTATCAACACCTTCATGGCGTCAAGTCATGTGATCCAAACATGGCGGCGCCAATGAATAAGGTCCGATAATACAGTATAAAGGAACAAAAATTTTGAAAGTCATGTCCCCTATCCCTCTGGGACCTGAGGGGTTGGGCTAAAATCACAAAAAGCAATGCAATGTTTAAAATCTTATTCTGGACATCAAGCAGTTAAACTGTTGACATGATTGCAAAGGTTTTAATCCTATACCAAAATTGTAACATTCATGGCCCCATGCAGGGTCAGGGGTTGTTGTGCAAGGGCGGAGTTATATAGATAATATAGTGAAAGTACATAACATTTGTATTTCTTTGAAAGTCTTCTTATCTGCTCCTGGGTATCTAAGAAACAATCATAATGTTATGTTGAGAAAGGGTGTCTCTTCAAAAATTGTAAAATTATGATAACGACACGGTGAAAAGGTAGCCAAATTCTAAGGTAAAGGTCAAAAGTTAGATATTTATACCCAATGAAAAGTCTAGTCACAGTAAATACATATGTAAAATATGAACATCGACCGGGACTGTTTTTCAACATAGCTATCGTAAAGCGGGTATTTTTTGAAGGGGGGTCTTTCATTGTCACAACTGGAGAATAACTAATTAACTATGTTAAGTCTGTTGTATAAGCAGCATAACTTTCATTTGGTGTTGTATTTACTCAAACTTAACGAGGCTGGGGTGTGGCAGCCATTTTCAAACTATTTTGATCTCCTTTAAAAAAAAGCTCCATATAAAGATATACAAAAATGATCAAATTTTAAAACTAAAATGTTTGAATTTTTTCTTTGTCAAATGATAGTTGACAGCTTAAGATACCGTTTAAAAAAAGTTAAATCTGGTGGTTAATTTAGGGTAAATTTATTGACCCCCCAGCCTCCTTAATTTTGTGAAAATCTGTATTCAAACGTATATGTACGGAAACTTGAAGTATGCATACTAAATATGATATTTATATCTCTCACGGTTCAAAAGTTATTGCGAAGGTTCAAATTGGCAACAGTAGACAAACAGATAAACAGATAAACAAACAGACAGACAGTACAAAAACAATATGCACCCCGGATCTATCGATCCAGGCGCATAAAAATGGGCTCATTGCGCTTTTTTAACACTGCAGAGGAATTAATATGAATTTTTTGCACTATAAGTACATTTTACACATAAATCAATTTTTTCAAAGTTTTTTCTTTACTATTTTTTTTATCCAAACGAATGATTAGATCAAATACAGTCTTTTTATGCCCCTGTAAATGAAGTTTTGGGGTTAAATAGTTTTTATAGTTTTTGCTTTGTCCGTCTGCCTGTCTGTCTAGCTGTCTGTCAATCCACAAAAAATTGAACCTTGCCCATAACGTTTGAGTGGATGGATCTATGGCTTTCATATTTCACAGGTATATTCCTTGTGACAAGACCTTTCTTTGGGTACCATCAAATCTGACCTTTTGACCTTGACCTTGGAATTTGACATTTACAAAAGCTTAACAGTTACCTTGGCCATAACTTTTTAATATATTCGATCAGTGCATACTATTAGTTCAAGATATATTACTGTAGTCAGCGGCGACTCACACAAGTTGTTCCGACGAAAATAGTTCCATCATTAATAAGTAGATACAACATAATTGTTCATGATAAGAATAATGTTGTGTATGTCATACGTACAAGAAACCAAAATTAATGTTAATTTTTCCTCCAAAGACCACTTTCCCCCCTAAATGCAAATAAAAAATGTTAATATTCCTACGCTCGCTCCCTCCTCAGCTTTTTAGCTCTTCTGAGCCAAAGGCTCAAAGAGCTAATGCTATGGTCATTTGTGCGGTGTGCGGTGTGCGTTAACTTTTTAGAATATGGGCCATAACTCAAGAACCCCTTGCCCAATCAGTGTCATATTTGTCACAGGGTATCCTTAGCCCAAGGGCTACCATTTACACTAAAATAAGGGTTGGGACCCTTAAATAAGGGGAGATAATCAGGAAAACAAAACCAAAAGCACTGGTTGCTAAAAAATCTTCTCCTCCAGAACCACTGGGCAGATTTTCACCAAACTTATATACAAGGATCAGGATATGTTGAAGATTTAAAATTGTTCAAGACATCAACCTGGGGCAAAGGGCGTGGTCTCAAGGTCACTTCAAAATTGACCTAAATTTACAATAAATAAAAATGTTTATATTTTGCTTACTATAAGGACTAGGATCATCAAATCTTGTAAGTTGATGCATCTTACGACTTCACATCATGTTAACTCAAAAGTAGGTCACGGTGACCTACTTTTTAATTTTGCGGACATTTGTTTTCAAACTGATTTGAAGGCATATTTTGGACACTTTAAGGCCTATGATCATCAAACTTTGTCAGTTGATGTATCTTGGGTACTTTAACAACGTCAACGTAAAAGTAGGTCACCGTGACCTATTTTTTGAACTTTATAACTTATCCTTTTTAAAACATTTAATCCCATTATTTCAGACACTGAGAGGGTCAGAATCATCAAATCTTTTAAGTTGCTGCATCTTGGGACCTTAATGCCCCTGCGAAATGATATTCATGATTTTAAGAACCTTTATGAGTTGTTCATAATTGTTCATGAATGGTTCTTAAAGGATTCTTATCAGGTTCATAAAAGTTGTTCATGAATAAAATTCATGAAAACATTCATAATTCATAGTTCATGAACAAATGATGAACAAATATGAATATTGTTAATTTTCAGTTTAGAGAAAAAACTTAATAGTTCAAGGTAATGAATGTTCATGAATTTTCATGAAGACTAAAAATGTAAAAATAATTGTCACAAACGATCGCCAGAAAACACTCATTACTCCCATAATACAACTTTTGCATGCAGATGCAATTGTTGAACAAACCCCTGATTTAATTAATGACATGCTTTTGTTTTGATTTTGAAATTATTGGATCAGAGACAAGTAGGAGAACATAAGAGGTTAAAATC
>PRKT01001571.1:29451-47125 GCA_003671525.1 Saccostrea glomerata | reverse complement strand
AAAAGCATGTCATTAATTAAATCAGGGGTTTGTTCAACAATTGCATCTGCATGCAAAAGTTGTATTATGGGAGTAATGAGTGTTTTCTGGCGATCGTTTGTGACAATTATTTTTACATTTTTAGTCTTCATGAAAATTCATGAACATTCATTACCTTGAACTATTAAGTTTTTTCTCTAAACTGAAAATTAACAATATTCATATTTGTTCATCATTTGTTCATGAACTATGAATTATGAATGTTTTCATGAATTTTATTCATGAACAACTTTTATGAACCTGATAAGAATCCTTTAAGAACCATTCATGAACAATTATGAACAACTCATAAAGGTTCTTAAAATCATGAATATCATTTCGCAGGGGTGGCCGGGGATTTCTAAACTGACAACCGTTAATTTTTTTTAATCAGAATTTGTATCCATGTTATCTAAATTTTATGGAAAAAAGTTCTTTCTGCCATCGTAACTTCTCTGTTCGCGGGAGTTCGTTTGACAACTCCATCGCACGTGTGTACATAGACCAAGGCTAACTGGTTTTGCGGATATAGGTATATGTGTACTGTTTGTTAGCATGGTTAGGAGACTGGGTGACCGTAATGCTAAGGACTCACGAAATTTACACAAGTTCTATAACTAGACAGTGCGGTTTTATTTCTATAAACGTCATTAAACACTGTTAAACATATTAAATCTAAAAGTCGAATATCTTTGGATATGGGGTAACCCATATATCTATTCTTGTTTACAGTTAGAGAGAGGGCTTTCATACTTCATATGTGTAATTATTGTGATAAGACCTTTCAGTGGGTTTACATATTTTTTAACCTTAATTTTGACCTTGACTTAGAGTTTGACCCAATTTTTGAAAGCTCTTACCATGGCCATAACTTTTGAACACTTAGCAGTGGGGCTTTCTTATTTCACAGGTATGTTCTTTGGTACCAACACTTTTGACCCTTTAGAGTTTGACGTGCATTTGAGATAAATCAAGGCAACAGTGTTTTACAAACAAATCTTGTTTTAATTATTTCATCTTTGATAGTCACATTAAATTTGTGATTACAAAAAAATAGTTTACATTACTTCGTTTAGTCAATTATTTGACATTAACACATTCCAAAAATGTTATTTTTCTGGTGTTTAAAATTGAAAAAGCAATTAAGTCATTTAAAGTAATGACATTTTGCAGAGGGGTTAAAATTATATTATTGATTCAGAAAATGAAAAAAGTGGGAGTCTGTGATGTTAATTTTAAGAAATTTCTAAAACAGTGATAATATTTAGGATTGTATTGGTCTATTGTGTTTTAAAGGCTTTCAAGATATATTAATTTTGATAAATTTGCCAAATATGATGATAGAATTCATGAAAGTTAATTTAATAAATAATTTAGGACCAGCATAGAACATTTTACTGCACAAAATTGCTTTGGGTGCAGGTTGCATGTAAAAAAAAGGTATCCAAACTTAACAATACTGAATACTTTGAAAAAGGAAAAATTGATCCTATTCTTCGGAAAAAAACCTTCCGCCATAAAACTTTGTTCCTCACTTAATGTTGTCGGTATGGAATTTAATCATGGGGTTTTAACTGAATATAGTTTAATTGTTATTATAGAATCCAAATAAATTGTATGAACTAAAACAATATGTAGATTTTTAAGAATACATGTAGAGTACATGCAGAGTTCAAGGCAAAAATGTGCTGAAAAGCCGAGTCGCGGACCTGATTATAATAAATTACTATCTATTTATTTCAATAAAAGATATATAAAACGGTCCTTCAATCATTTCAGCAACACCAATAAAAAAATTATACTTGTCGTGAGGAATATTCTTTTTCATTTTTATTATTTTCAAAATTGTTCACATTCATACACTCGATGAGAGTTATCCTTCTTGCATATTGTCATCGTCAGGAAAAATAGTTCCATATATCGAGCTTCAAAAAAGACGTTTTATTTTGCTATTTCTTCATTTCTTCTTGCGTAAAGCATATATTTGAAAATCTTTTTGACTTCGATAAATATGTCTCCCGTTTTTCAGGGTCTTCCGTAGGTCCTCTACAGTTGTATGTTTTTATCTTATTCCCCGTAAAAATGCTCTGGACTATTTTTGTGGTGATGTCTCTGGTTTGATGGTACATTTCAATTGTGTAGCCATCATTGTTACAATTTAATAAAATTACCACGATAAGGTAGGTAATTTACGCACTCTAATTTAAATGAAGTAACTAAATATTTTCTTATGTTAAATTTCTTTTTGTTCACAGTGGGTTGTTAAATATCTTTAAATAAAAGTTTTAAAATGGATTCACGCTTTGTGAACACTGGAAAATTTATGCCGTGTTTGTAAATAAATACTCAAGGACATACTATAAAAAGTTTTTACCTTAATCTGAAGTTTTCTATTGCACGATGTTAATGTTTGATTGAAGTTAATTTCTTTAAAAATTGTGATGAACATTTATAATTATTTGCAGGGTTCAATAAAAATCCCTTTTATAAACCCCCTGAATTGATGCATATCTATTTCCCTGACCCAATTATATAATCACCATAGTCTGCAGTATGTGTAATTCATACTGTTCTACATTTTCGACAGGATTTGCAGAGAAATGATGAAATAAAGGGTTAATCATCTTAACTTTAAAAGATGCCTGGTGTAGGTTGAAATTATTGCATAAAATATTCTTGTACAGGTAATAACAAATCAGTTGCTTTCAAAATTATTGTTTATGATTTTCAAATTTAATCTGAAGGCGTTGATAAAAACTCATTAAGTCAAAACGTATGTTCCTGGATGTTTTTTTTTTTTTACCAGAAAGGTGGTTTGATTGCATGGTTGATAGATGCTTAAACAATTAAGATTTAAAATCCCCCCAAAGACATAGCTGCAGTTAGTCTGTAATATGTATTAAGTTTGTTATAACAAATTACTATTTTTGAAGTTTGAAGGGGTAAACCGATCTACGGAAGCTAGGTCAGATCAGAAATCTAAGTAAAAAATCGGACTTGTAAAACAATTATTAAAAGCATAATCTCTGCAGAGGTTTTGACTTTTGACTAATTGTTACTTTGGACTTAAATCTTTTAGCAGCTTGGAAAACACTATTTAGGTCACCTGAGTCACTCAGGTGACCTAGTGCTATCCGTTTTCGTCCGTCTTCGTCCGTCGTCTGTCGTGTGTAAAATTAAAACATTTTCAGCTTCTTTTCTGAAACCACTTAACCAATTTCAACCAATTTTAACATAAAGCGTCTATAAGTGAAGGAGATCAAAAATTGTGAATTTCCCTGCCTCCGAGGAAGATTGGCTTAAACCACCAAATTTAATGTAATCTTTAACAAGAGGCCCATGGGCCACATCGCTCACCTGAGCACTGTGGCTAGGTTAAAGTATAAATTGGTTTATTATTGAAAAGGTAAAATCCAAAAGTAGTCCCATGAACAATCATGAATTTTCTATCTTTCAGAAGATGATTTTAAAGAAATTTTTAAAGAAATTTCCTATATATTTCTATGTAAAACTTTGGTCGGCCATTTTGGCCCCGCCCTACCCCCGGGGGTCATGATTTGAACAAACTTGAATCTACACTACCTGAGCATGCTTCCATATAAATATGATGAATTATGGCTTTGTCATTCTTGAGAAGAAGATTTTTAAAGAATTTTCCTATATATTTCTATGTAAAACTTTGGTCGGCCATTTTGGCCCCGCCCTACCCCCGGGGGTCATGATTTGAACAAACTTGAATCTACACTACCTGAGCATGCTTCCATATAAATATGATGAATTATGGCTTTGTCATTCTTGAGAAGAAGATTTTTAAAGAATTTTCCTATATATTTCTATGTAAAACTTTGGTCGGCCATTTTGGCCCCGCCCTACCCCCGGGGGTCATGATTTGAACAAACTTGAATCTACACTACCTGAGCATGCTTCCATATAAATATGATGAATTATGGCTTTGTCATTCTTGAGAAGAAGATTTTTAAAGAATTTTCCTATATATATCTATGTAAAACTTTGGTCGGCCATTTTGGCCCCGCCCTACTCCCGGGGGTCATGATTTGAACAAACTTGACTCTACACTACCTGAGGATGCTTCCATATAAATATGATGAATTATACCTTGGTCATTCTTGAGAAGATTTTTAAAGAATTTTCCTATATATATCTATGTAAAACTTTGGTCGGCCATTTTGGCCCCGCCCTACCCCAGGGGGTCATGATTTGAACAAACTTGAATCTACACTACCTGAGGATGATTCCCCATAAGTTTCATCTTTCCTGGCACAGTGTTTCTTGAGAAGAAGATTTTCAAAACATGCCACCAAATTTTCATTAATTGCCAATTATATCCCCTTGGATGAGGGCGTGGCCCTTCATTTGAACAAACTTAAATCCCCTTCACCCAAGGATGCTTTGTGGCAAGTTTGGTTGAAATTGGCCCAGCGGTTCTTGAGAAGAAGTCGAAAATGTGAAAAGTTTACAGACAGACAGACGGACAGACGGACGCCGGACAAAATGTGATCAGAAAAGCTCACTTGAACCTTCGGCTCAGGTGAGCTAAAAAACTTCTTTTTTTCTCATGGACGTCAAGCAGTCAAACTCTTGGCATGATTGCAATAAGCATCGAGTCTTCTACCAACATTGTGCCATTCATGGCCCCAGGGTAAGGGGTTCTGGTGCTAGAATGGGGTATAAAGATTATATAGTTAAAGTCAATTATGTTTTGAAAATTATTTCAGCTTATGGGTATTAAATAAACTTATTAGATACATAGTTATAACAAGTAATATGTTGAACAAGACTGTCTATACCAAAATTGTGTATTTTATGGCCCCTTGGTCAGGCTACCGTTGTTAGGGGGGGGGTTATTTGATTATATAGTGAAAATTCATTAATTCTTAGAAAATCTTCTCCTCTGCTCCTGGGGAATAAATAAACAAGCTAAGTATATAGTTAAGATGAACAAGAGTGAGTGTTTTAAAATTGTTAATTTTCGGCTCTATTGCTTTTTTCATGAAACTACATTTATTATTCAAAAATAGTCTTCTCTGAAATACATACTTTACAGTACTGCAATCTCAAAATGATGATATATCTTGATGCATATATATTACGGACTGTTTACAGAAATTATGGATCTCTGTTCGTGGTTTCCTCCGATGTCTACGCAGAATTTAACACTGCTCTCTGCTCCACTTTCTTTTCTTTTTTTTTTTTTCGAAAAAGCCCTCCTTTCGAACAATGTCGATATTGTCTTTATATACTGAAAGGAAAAAGAAACGCAGGGTAGCATAACATTCGAATACTGAAAAAATTAAATGAAAAATAAATTTAATTCACCACAAAAGTTTACCCTGCGTTTCTTTTTCCTTTCAGTATAGATTCTAACATTGATTTCTCACCCATTTGGAAACTTTGAACTTTCAAAATGTTCCAGGTTTGACGTTATTTGTCAACCTCGTAATGTAAAAGCCATAACAATTTTCGAAGAATTTATAAAATACAAGTAAAAGTTAAGAAGTGATAATAACTTTATAATTAAAATTTTTAATGAAGCCAATATTATAACTTAAGATTTGAAATTGATTATCATTTTATAATTGTGTAATTAACATTTAGTAAAGGATTATAAATATTCTAATGATAAAAACCAATGACACAACTTTTACTTCATTTTTGCTAGATTGTCCACGAACTTTACGGACAACCCTCGTACGTAAAGTGAAAAAAATTCTTAGAAAATCTTCTCTGCAGCTCCTGGATTTTAAATAAACAATTAGTATCTAAGTAAATAGTTATGATGAGCATATTACATGTAAGTGCCTCTTCTGAAATTGTGATTTTCATGGTCCTTGGGTCAGGGTTTTGGTGTTAGGGTAGAGCTCTATTAATTATGTAGTAAAAATGCTGTATTCTATACTGTTTAATAATCCAGTCTAATTCTTAGTGTTGAACAGATAAACAAAACGTTATGATGAATAAGGGTGCTTCTTACATTTAAAAAAAACTCAGTAGTCCCAGGGTGAGGGGCTTTTGTTCCCCATTTTGTGGGGATTTTGTCAATCTCTGTTAAACAAAATAATATAACAAATGTAGCCCTTTAATTCGGTCAATCCATAGATATGTCGACTTTACAGAAAAGCATATCGGTCTCGCACGATATGCAATAATTCTGTGAAGTCGATATGTCTATGGATTGACTTCATCAAGGGCTATATTTATATAATATATTACTTTGTTACATCAAATGATAATTAAAATTGTTACATGAAATGATTAATTCGTTATAAAATATCCTGCGCTTCTTTGCATACATGTATAGCATTTTATTCGAAAGATAAAATGTTTTTTGATTAAAGAAGTTGTAAAAGTAAAAAAAAAAAAATTAAATAATTTATAAATCATCATTTTCTTTTCAAAAAGCGCAAAGTCATTTATTCCTTTTATGATTTTAAAAATCGTAACAGTTCAATAGATTTATCAGCGATAGCAGTTATATTGGTGTTTGACTATTGTTGTGAGATGTGTTGTATTTGTATTATTTCATCATGTATATTATTAGTAACATTAAGTTTCTTGAACATTCCAGAGTGGTCAATATGTTAGGTAATTTTCTAGAACATTCTTGAACTTTGTGTATGTCCAGAACTTTCCAGTAATATCATGTACTTACAACTTCTAGAATATTCTAGATTTATGATACTGTATAAATATCCTGTCAATTCGATGCATAGATACGATTGTCTTACAAGCATCATTGAGGTACGTATTACTGGGATATAATTTCACTGGGACATTGTGTGCAGCAACGGACACTCTGATGTATGTATTTTTAGATTTTTGCTAAGTTTGTACTTAATGATTTGTATATTACTGTAAATAAATTATTGTTAAGTTTAAACTGTGTGATTGATCTTTGCTGGCATTTAGGGTTATTCTGACCCATAACAGAATTGGGGGCTCGTCCGGGATAAAGAATTTTTTGCACTTTTGCAGTTTATTGTCAGAATTTTGTTTATTGAACCGTTAAATTTGATTATAAGCCAGCAGAAATCAACATGGTGTTTTCGGTCACAGACTTTCTAAGTTCACCAAGTGTTCAGGTTTTTGATTCGTTAAAAAAGGATGACTTGATCGCATTAGGTATGCATTTTGGGTTAGAAGTTAAATCCTCACAGAGAAAGCAAGACATTAGAATTAAGGTTGCAAACAAACTTGTAGATGAAAACATCTTTGAAAAATACGAACTTCCAGAATATACAGTTAGATCAGAGTTAGGCTCTTATAAAATGGCAGACTATCAGTTTCAATTAGAGTTAGAGAAAATGCGATTAGAAAGAGAAAAATTAGAAAGAGAAGATCGAGAAAGAGAAAGGGAAGAACGAGAAAGAGAAAGAGAAGAACGAGAGCGTGAACGGAAATTTGAATTAGACAAATTAGAAAGACAAGAGCACTTTGAGTTAGAGAAATTAAGATTACAGCAGAATTCAGAACCCTCATTTGTCAAGAATGAATTTGATGCAGCAAAAAATATTAGGTTAGTTCCGAAATTTCAAGAAAAATCTGTAGACAAGTATTTTCCCCAATTCGAGAAAGTCGCAGAAAATCTTAAATGGCCACAACACGTTTGGTCAACAATGTTACAAAGTGTACTGGTTGGCAAAGCAGCTGAGGTATACTCTGCACTAGGGGTAGCTGAAAGTTCAGACTATGAGAAGGTCAAAGCAGCAATATTAAAAGCATATGAATTAGTACCTGAAGCATATAGACAAAAGTTCAGAAAGTATAGAAAGTTTGATAATCAAACATTTGTTGAATTTTCACGAGAGAAAGAAGATTTATTTGATCACTGGTTTAGATCTAAGAAACTTGATAAAACTTTTGCTAATTTGCGCCAAGTCATCCTGGTAGAAGAGTTTAAGGAATGTGTTACTCAAGATTTGAAAACACATCTAGAAGATAAGAATGTGAAAACTCTTGAAGAGGCAGCAGTCATATCTGATACTTATGCTCTGTCTCATAAAAAGAATTTTGTATCAAGATCTCAGACTAGCAGTAATTCTACAAATTCAGACACATATAAAAAGAGTGGTTCAGGGTCTCAGTCTTTCACAAGTTCCCAGTCTCCATCCCAAGGTGGTTCTAAGTCCGGTCCAGGACGTTTTGAAGGATCTTCTGGAATAGGGTCGCTTCCTACTTGTAGTTATTGTAAGAAAAAGGGTCATCTGATCAGTGAATGCTTTAAACTTAAGAGAAAAAATGATTTTGATAAAACTCAACCACATGCTTGTGCGGCAGTTAGAGGTGATAGAGAAGCCTTAGTTTCGATTTGTTCTGACACTCCTGATGTCCAGGGTTCACAGTCCAGTTCTATTGATTCTATGGAGGATTATAAGCCCTTTATGTCTCAGGGATTTGTTTCACTCGGTGACTCTAGCGAAATAAAACCTGTCCAGATTTTGAGAGATACTGGTGCTGCACAGACGTTATTGTTAGAGGGCGTGCTTCCTTTGTCTGAGCAGACTTCTACTGGTGGGTCAGTTTTATTACAGGGTGTGGAGCTAGGCGTCATTGATGTTCCCCTGCATAGAATTAGTTTGAAGTCAGATTTAGTTACTGGACCTGTTATCGTAGGTGTTCGACCTACTCTTCCCGTTCCAGGCATTTCTTTGTTGCTAGGCAACGATTTAGCTGGTGGAAAAGTTGTACCAGATCCTATAGTTTGTGAGAAAATCACTCCAGATGTCATGTGCGATGATGAAGATGATGACATTTATCCAGCCTGTGCTGTTACTAGAGCGATGGCCAGAAGACGAGAAATGGAGGCAGACCATACTCAAGCCTTTGACGAGACGAATTCCTCTGTTGATATTGATTTGAATGACACTTTCTTATCTGACCTTGATGGCACTCAAACAAGCATGGAACCACACAATATCAAGAAGCAAGAGAAGAAAGAACTTTTACCAAAATTTGGTGGTGAGGATGATGAGTTGCATCCACTAGTTAGCCAAGGCAAGGACATCCTCAGCCGAGAACGTTTACTCTCTGAACAACATAAAGACCCAGATATCATTCAACTTAGTAAGAGGGCACTTCCACCAGAAGAGGCTACTAAAGTTGGAGAATGCTTCTATATGAAAGATGGCATCCTTATGCGAAAATGGCGACCACCTGACGCTTCCCCAGATGAAGTGTGGCGTGTTGTTCACCAGATAGTGGTCCCAGCTGCTTATCGTCGAGATGTCATGAGTTTAGCTCACGATACACCTATGGCTGGTCATTTAGGTATCAATAAGACTTATAATAGGATTTTGAGTCATTTTTATTGGCCTAAGCTAAGGAAGGATGTTTCTGAGTTTTGTAAGTCGTGTCATGTCTGTCAGATGGTAGGTAAACCGAACCAGAAGATACCATCCGCCCCTCTCCAACCAATTCCAGCTTTTGAAGAACCGTTTAGTCGAGTGTTGGTGGATTGTGTAGGACCTTTGCCTAGGACCAGATCTGGGAACCAGTATTTACTTACCATTATGTGTACATCCACTCGATTCCCTGAAGCCATACCTCTTAGGAATATAAAGGCAAAGAGCATAGTTAAGGCCCTAACCAAGTTCTTCAGTTTTGTAGGAGCACCAAAGGCAATTCAGTCGGATCAAGGCTCAAATTTTATGTCGGGGTTGTTCCAGCAAGTCATGCATGAGTTGGGTATTAGGCAGTATAGATCAACTGCTTATCATCCCGAGTCCCAGGGGGCGCTAGAACGTTTTCACCAGACCTTAAAAACGATGCTGAAGACCTATTGTTACCAGTATGAAAAAGACTGGGATGAAGGGGTTCATCTTGTGCTATTTGCTGCACGAGAGGCAGTCCAGGAGTCTCTTGGGTTTAGTCCATTTGAATTGGTGTTTGGTCATACGGTTAGGGGTCCTTTGAAATTGTTGAAGGAAAAGTGGCTGACTGAGACTAGTGATCTTAATCTTTTAGATTATGTGTCTGATTTCAAAGAAAAACTTTACAATGCTTGTAAATTAGCACAAGAAAATTTGAAGAGTTCTCAGATGAAAATGAAAATGTGGTATGACAAAGATGCCAGAAATAGGGTGTTTAAGCCAGGTGATAAGGTTCTTGTATTTTTACCTATTCCTGGTCATCCTTTACAGGCCAGATTTTATGGCCCTTATGAAATTGAAAGCAAGATCAGTGATGTAAACTATGTAGTTAAGACACCAGGTCGACGTAAAGAGAAACGGGTTTGTCACATTAACATGTTAAAAGAGTATTTTGAAAGGTGTGACCGAAATTCTGTAAAACCAGTTTCCACTTTAGCCAATGCTAAGACTGTTCAAAATTGTATTGAAAGTGATACGAGTGTAGAGATGAATGAGAAAGATTGTAATCAGAGTGTTCGTTTGAAAAACTCAGAAGTTTTGGCTAATTTGGATGCCAAACTTGGACATTTGAACATTCACCAAAAAGAACAAGTTAAAAACTTGATGAATGAGTATCATCAAATCTTTTCGGATGTTCCAAAGAAAACTAATGCAGCTTGTCATGATGTCATAGTGAGTGACGTTCTGCCTATCAAACAACATCCGTACCGTCTGAATCCAATAAAATTGCAGTACCTAAGAAGGGAAGTGCAGTACATGTTGGACAATGACATTGTTGAACCTAGTAAAAGTGATTGGAGCTCACCATGTATTCTTGTACCAAAACAGGACGGTTCGTACCGATTATGTACAGACTATAGAAAGGTGAATTCTGTTACCAAAACTGATTCATTTCCAATACCTAGAATCGATGACTGTATTGACCGCATTGGAAACGCCAAATTTGTCAGTAAATTTGACCTGTTGAAAGGCTACTGGCAAGTACCGTTAACAGAAAGAGCAAAAGAAATATCTGCTTTTGCTACACCAGATGGACTTTACCAGTATAAAGTAATGCCTTTTGGCATGAAAAACGCACCGGCTACATTCCAAAGGATGATTCACTCCCTCCTTCAAGACCTCGAGGGATGCGAGGCCTACATTGATGATGTCGTCATATACAGCGACACATGGGACGAACATCTCCGAATCATGCGTGCTTTATTTGACATTTTAGCTAAAGCAAACTTAACTGTGAACCTTGAGAAGAGCGAATTTTGTCATGCTTATGTAGAGTATTTAGGTCATAGAGTAGGTCAAGGTTATGTTACACCCATTATGGCTAAAGTGGAAGCTATTGCAAAGTTCCCGATTCCTACAAACAAGAAAGAGTTAATGAGGTTTTTGGGCATGGCTGGGTTTTACAGAAAATTTTGTCCAAATTTTTCCTCAGTAGTTAGTCCACTTACAAATCTTTTACAAAAGAGGGTTAACTTTGAATGGACAAAGGACTGTGAAAAATCGTTTCATAAAATCAAATCTGTCCTTATGAGCAATCCAGTTCTGTCAACTCCAGATTTTTCTAAGCAATTTAAGCTTACTGTTGATGCTAGTGATGTTGGAATCGGGGCAGCTTTGTTTCAAGAACATAGTGATAATGTAGATAGAGTTGTTTCTTATTTTTCAAAGAAACTTACAAAATGTCAGCAAAACTATTCCACCATTGAAAAGGAATGCCTTGCTTTGTTGTTAGCCTTACAGCATTTTGATGTTTATTTGAATGTTACTTTGCATCCAATTCTTGTATATACGGATCACAACCCCCTGACATTTTTGCATAAATTGTCAAACAAGAATCAAAGACTGACTAGATGGAGTTTGTTGTTACAAGAATACAACATAACAATTAAGCATATCAAAGGCAAAGACAATGTTATTGCAGATGCCTTGTCCAGAGTATCATGAACAAATTAGATTTTTGTATTAATGTACATATGTTTTTCATTGACATTCAAACTTTTTAAGGGGGGAGGTGTTGTGAGGTGTGTTATATTTGTATTGTTTCATCATGTCTATTATTAGTAACATTAAGTTTCTTGAACATTCCAGAGTGGTCAATATGTTCGGTCATTGTTTCTAGAACATTCCTGAACTTTGTGTATGTCCAGAACTTTCCAGTAATATCATGTACTTACAACTTCTAGAATATTCTAGATTTATAATACTGTATAAATACCCTGTCAATTCGATGCATAGAGACTTTTGTCGTATGAGCACCATTGAGTTACAACTGGGACATATTTTCACTGGGACATTGTGTGCAGCAACGGACACTCTGATGTATGTATTTTTAGATTTTTGCTAAGTTTGTACTTAATGATTTGTATATTACTGTAAATAAATTATTGTTAAGTTTAAACTGTGTGATTGATCTTTGCTGGCATTTAGGGTTATTCTGACCCATAACACTATAATAAGTAAAGTAAATAAAGTGAAGTAATAATAACCACGTGTAAAACTTGGTCCTGTCGAAAATTAAAAAATCCATTAAAAGAATAGAGTGGCTGGACAAAATGTGGATGAATACATGTTTATGTTGCATTTCCTTTTGCTTGAATATATGAATTATTCTGTTTAATATTGAAGTATGTTTATCTTCTCTTGGGACTGTCACAGAAATATTTAGATTCACGATATAAACGACTAAGATGAAAACCCACAGTAGAAGACACAAGTATACTTCCCCTGCAGTTGGTGAGATGGAAATTTTATTTCATTATCTTTTTAATAGCTAATAAAATGTTTTCTTACTTTTAAATCCAGACATAATTTATATAATTTATATTAAATGGAATAAATTAATCAATTTAACAAAAATATCTAATGGTTCTGAATTAAATACATGTAAATATAATACTCTTAAGCTAGACAGTTTGCTTATAAATTGTATTGAAATATTTGCAATATTTAACGTTTTAAATTAATATTCATTGTCGCTTTTTTCTTTTATATGTAAGCACAAAGGCAAAAAACATCTTCCTGAAGTTGCCCGGTACATTGCCCGGTACCGATGTATCGACTGAAAATGACCCCTGTAGAATATTGGTCTATGAACAGGGGTCATTCTTATATATACATGTATATAAAAATTACCGACTTCTTTAAAAAATTATGCATGACATTTGGGACAGTTTTCTCTGTTTAGATTGTAGAAAAATGACCCGGTGATTGTAATAAATTATTTTGTATGGAAAACGTTGTTTAAAAAAAAAAATCAGAAAATTAACCTATTTCCGATTAATCGGCATTTAAGAAAATTAATATTAACTTTGTTGCCATATGGGGTCATCGGTGTTTCACAAATGCATCTTTTCCTTTTAACTTTTTATTGAGAATAGATAGGGCTTTCATATCTAACATGTGCATTACCTATGATAAGGTATCTCCGAGTATTCTATGATTTCTGACTCCTTAACCTTAGCCTTTACTATTGACTTTATTCTTTTAAAAAAAATTCAACTTTGGTGAAAATTACTAGATGACATATGATAGGGCGTTCATATTTGACATTTCACCCACAAAGACACCGAAAGCGGGGGACTTACAAAATACATGGCAAACTCTATGACGTCTTTCCTTCTGAGCGTTCTTGGATAAATTGAGTCGACATAGAAGAGGAAATGCTTTTATTAATCGATAAAACGTCGGAGACATATATGAATGTCGAAATTAAGATTACATCATTCACGTGACGTATTGCTACATGTTTCTGTTTTCGTCCGTCATCGTGCGATTTGCGTAAACATTTGAATATTTTCAGCTCCTTCTCTTGAAGTGATGAACCAATTTCAATTCAACCAATTTTGGTATATAGTATGGATGAAGAGGGAAAAAAAATGTGAAAAATATCAATTCTTTCCCCTGGGGCCTGAGGGTTGAGACTTAAACCACATAATTTAATGCATTCTTAACCAAACATTTTCATTATTCCTGGACATCAAGCAGTCAAAATTGAGTCCTCTTCCAAAATTGTTAAAGTCATGGCCCCAGGGTCATGGGTTGCAGTAGTTTATAGATGATATAATGAAGTGCATTATTTCTTTGAGTATCTTTACTTTCTCTGCTTCTTAGTATTATATAAACAAACTTAATGTGTAGTTAAAATGAGGAAAAGTGTCTCTTCAAAAAATTTGAATATCATGGCCCTGGGTCAGGAGTTCTGGTGTTATGGTTGGGCTCTATTTATTTTATATTGGAAACGCATTACTTCTTTGATTTTTTTTTCTCTGTTCCTGGGTATTAAACACTATCTACATAATAATGAGCAAATAATATAAGTTACAAGGAATTTTTTGAAGTTTTAATGGGATATATTTACATCCACTGAATATTTTCTCCTTTATTTCTTAAGAAAGCCCATTTCGTTAATCACTGCATGAACAAGAGTCGGCATGTCGCCTGTACAGATTTCTTGATCAGTGGCTGTTCCATCAATGAAACGTATAAAGACGTTCACATCATTAATACAATAATTTATCTTTTTAATCCTAATTTAAATGATTATTTAAACATAAATATAAACAATAAAATGTCTTTCATTGTTTGTTATTACTGGAATTAACGGTCGCAGCTATTGCAGAAAAAAAATTTACATAACCCGCTTACGGGGGTTATGTATTTTTTCTGCAACAGCTGCTTCCGTTAATTCCAGTAATAACAAACAAAGAAAGCATTTTATTGTTTAAGTAAAACGGAATGACAAATGATTCAATCTTCCATAAAGTCCTTTATGGGATTTGATCACGTGAACCCGTTTTACATCCCAACAAAACTAAAAAAAAAATGATACCTTATTTCTTATGTACCAAAGACGACAATTTAACTTCACAATTTTTCATCTTATATGAGTTCTCAAAAAAAGAAAAGAACCTGACAAAAGAGACTACAATAAAAAAAAATTTCTTGTACGGTAATTCTATGGTATATTTTGTGAGGTTCACACATTATTCACTTATTCACAGGCAATTTATCAACAAGTAATATATCAACACAGTTATGTTGTATTTTGCATGTTTGATGTCAAATATTGGCTTTCGTAAGTAAGTTTATCCATAATGAAATGCATTCACTAATAATATTGCTTACTTGCGTGTTAACAATAAACTTTTTTGCATGCAGACATAATTAGCTTGCATGTAAACGTATTTTTCTTGCATTTTGACATACTTTTTCTTCCATGTAGCGGGCAGAAATATACCATGACATGTATGTCACATTAATGTATATATTTCAGAAAGTCTAGATCTGCAGAGTCGGTATTTGGGTTGTGTCTAGTACAGCTGAGATGAAATTATTGACATATTTGTAGAATTTCAGTTTCATGGACATGTGTCTTTAAAACCTCTTCAGCTTTAAGCTAAGAGTGGTGCTGTTGCTTTAGATATTTGATTTTAAAAATGGTTCTAAATTTTTCAACAAGAAATTTAGTTGAAAAGAGAATATTTAATAATATATTAAAGATTAATTTTTTTATCATAGAAGACAAAAGTCCTAGACAAGCTCCGGTTCGGCATCGTTTTTCACCTTTGGGACACTTCAATATCAGTTTCTTTCAATATTTCATGGTGATAATTACTGTATGTGTTTCTATTGTGATCTGTATCTGGAACGTACTTAGAAAAGAGGACAATATAAACATTCCTTTAGGTATACCAAAAATGAATCATGAAAGTTCGACGTTACCAGAAATCAACCCAGACAAATTCTGGGGAACATACCGACCTAATGTGTATTTCGGGCTAAAGACACGTTCTAAACGCCCCCTTGTAATAGGCCTTATGTGGCTTGAACAGGATTTCGAAGACAACAAAGACCATTATTTAAGACATTGGTGTAGTGAAAATGATGATATTGTTAAATATGGATGGCTACGACACGATGGGGTAAACTTTGGCATTCATGAAGTAATAGAGAACACTTTCCATTTTAATGCGTCCTTTGTCAAACGTCAAGGTGGACTTCATGGTGGCGACTGGACTGTTCGTGTATCTGCCAATTCCAAAGTAAATCTATCTTATTTTTATTCTTTAATATTATCCAACAATATTACCCTCTGTATAAAACATTTTTTTCTAAACTACGAAGGTTGTCCATGACCGAAAAACAATATCGATGAAATAAATGAAACTATTATTTTCATTAACTTTATGTTAAATTTCATTGATATGCAAGTTTTAAACAAGAACAAAGCATAAATAATTATATTTTTATCAGGTATAAAGAAAACATAGACTAAAATTCTTGACGTTATCTGACGTCAAACGCTAAATTCATGTTTCGCAACATAGTCACTGTTTACCTCAATACAATGTACATTTCTCATGTACCTTTAACTAGTCATCATCATGTGCACAAACTGTTCAGGTTTCATACATAGAAAATATTTAAACACTTCCTGTATCATGTCCTGCAAATTATCAAACCAAAAACGAATTTAAGCATGGAAGAAATTCGGCAATGTCGCGTTACGAAATTCATTTTTTTTACAGTACTGCAATCTCGGAATGATGATCTTCTTTCACGCAGGTTAACCTGTGAAATATCCTTTATCATTTTTTCCCGACTGTTTACAGAGTTGGTGTTGGTGTGCCCGATGTCTAAACTCAAAATTGTATCATTGATCTCTGCTTCACCTTAATTTTCCAAAAAAAATCCCTTTTTTTTGAAGAATGCCGATCCTGTCTTTACAGACCCTAGTAACCTCGATTTCTCAGCCATCTCGAAATTTTGAACGTTCAAATTCTGCTGTTTCGATATTATAACTTTTGTCAACCTCATAATGTAAAAGCCATCCAAATTTCCGCGACATATTACATGTACAAAATACAAATGAAATTCATAATGTGATAAATTAACTTTTTATTCTAATGCAATTGTTTTGTAAAACACTCTTTGATTGGCTAATACACTGATGTTTGAAGCAGTAAAACGAGCATTAACGAGCGTGAAAGCTTTTTCATTGTGACGTCATAATAGAGCAACGCAAAACACAACGCTCCGTGATGTATTTCATGAAACAAAATTCATCAAAAAAAAAAAAAAAACATAATCCACAAACAAAATGCATGGATTGCATTAGATTGGGAATAACTGATCTTTTAATTTAGTATTTGCGACCGTTAATGCTGATTTAACGGTCGCAAACATCCGTTTTACTGGCTCCGCTTACGCGTCGCCGTTAAAACTCAGTTTGCGACCGTTAAATCAGCATTAATCAGTATTTGGTATCGCAAATACCAAATAAGAAGATAGTTATTCCCTAAATTAAACTTTTGCCGTGCTCCGGGTCAACATCCCAAGTTTAATAATGAAGTAATAAATATTATGCATTTAAAATTTAATATCATTTTACATTTTGTAATTCACACGAGTAAAGGATTATGAATGTGCTGTTAGTAAATATCAATGACACAACTTTTATTGTCCCCCGCTTGAAAAGTGGGGGATATTAATTTGGGTTTGTCCGTCCGTCCGTCTTTCTGTCTGTCTGTAACGCTTTCGTTTCCACACGATATCTCGAGAACCATTTGAGCTTTTGCAATGAAATTTAGCATAGCAACTCCCTATGAACTAAAGAAGACCCCTATTGATTTTGAGGTCAAAAGGTCAAAAGTCAAGGTCATAAATAAGCAAATTCTGTCTGTTAAAACACTTTCGTTTCCACACGATATCTCTAGAACCATTTGAGCTATTGCAATGAAATTTTATATAACAACTTCCTGTGGCCTAAT